>CAUYON010148374.1:0-26534 GCA_963573935.1 Arctocebus calabarensis
GTTTCTGGGCAGATCTCGCCAGCCAGAGATGCCTGAATTCTTCTCTCCCCAGTCTCACTGTGCCCAGTTGCAAGGAAGCTGTTACTTGGCCGCCATCTTGGCTTCTCCCCCCCTTTAAAAACATTTAATGTAGGATGAACCACAACCTCATAAGTTATTTAAGAAAATAAAAATATATTTTGTCATTTTATCACCATACCCTAAAAAAAAATTAACGCATAAAAATGGGTATAAATATTATGATATTCTGCTTGTTGCCACGGAAACATCACTATCAGTATCTCTCTGAATATGCATTTGCTTTTGTTTCTCTGGCTCGGCAACCAGCACAAATTCATACTCCTTGTTTTCTTTATAAGTTTTATCTGAGATCCAGAATAAACAAAGAACAAGAGTGCAATTTTGTACTTGAGAAATGCATTACACAGATGCTGAGTGACACGTGGATCCATTAGTCTAGTGCAGTTCCACTCTTTGGTACTTAGCCCTTGAAAATGTTTCTTAGTTTAAATTTTTTAAGTGCAAAAATGTATACAAATTAGAAAGCAATTAGAGCAACTGTGCTGATGCAGAGCACAAAATGCAGTGGAAGTGAATATATAATTTTTGGAATAAATGCGACAACATATGAAATGGGTTATATTACCCTTTGAACCTGTTTGTTTGCTGAAAGTACCAGAAATCATGAAATTGGTAGGAGAAATAATGCACTCCATCAATCACATGTATGATGTTGTTCTCCATACAATACATTCTCTTCTGCGTTTAGCCATTATGATAAATTAGGCTTCCATTCTCACAGAATATATTCTGATGCAAGTATGGGGGGTTTTGAGCTTGACTTTCTGTACACCGAGGTCTCTGTACGTTCCTGCTCTACTCAATTTTATTTTCTGCATAACTATTCCATAATAAGTAGGAGGCTTCTACAGTAAAATAAATTAGATGGGAAATGAGTTCTCCAATTAGCCTAAGTCTGCCTTCTGAAACTTTTCCTTGAAATATAGAAATCTAATCTTTGCATGACTATGTAGGCCTTGTAAAAAAGCAGACATATACCTGCAAGTACACACATACACACACACACATTTACACCAGAGGTACCAAGAGTTGAGCTATTTACATTCATGTTGGCTGACCACCATGCATCAGTCTCTTCTCTCCTGGCTAAATTCTCTCAGTTTCTTTCTCTTTCTCTAGACCAGGACCATGGCTAACCACACCAGGCCTACTTGCATCTGTGCGCGCCATTTCTACTGTAGAGACTACACTTCTCTGCTCATTTCCATCCAGCAATACCCTATTTTACTCTCTTAAAAAAATTTCTTCTTACAAGATGGTTTTCGCCCACCCTTACCCCCTGAAAATAATTGTTTCATTTAAACTCTAGCACTTTTCTTCCTTATCCATATTTTGACACATTAAATCAATCACCTAGTTTGTCTTTTTCTAGTTTTAGTATTTCTAAACTCCTCTTCCTCTCTAGCTTTTTTCCCTAATCTGAAGTCAGACTCATTTCCCAACTGGAAGGAGACATACAAGCCTCTATGTAACAAATTGTGAGTTCCCCTGCTGTGTGGATGGTGTCAACGTTCTGAACAAATATGAGTAGCTCACATTTAATTGGATCTTACTAAATGTCATTACTCCTTTAAGTTCTTTGTAAGAGCTAAGTCCTAGCATGACTCTCACAGCAATCCTGGGAGGAGGTACTTTTATTTTCCCCTATTTTGGAGATGAGGCTCAGTGACATCCAAGTGATGAAGCCAGGACAGAGGCCCGCACAGCCTGGCTCCATAGACCAGGTTTCTCACTGATATTCTTACAGATTCAGTATTTTCCTCCAAGAGAGATGTTACAATGAGGTCCCTGCACTGAGTTTCCCTGGATTCCACATTTGTTTCCAGTTTGGGCCAGAAAGGCACATGGGAAAGCCTTGGCCTGGTGAAGAACAGCATCCAAACTTCAGGGTGGACAGTAGCAGCTTTAAGGAGAAAGCCCTGGGTTTGGAGGAAACAGACAGGCATACCCCAAGCAGTCTGTCCACCAGAGCCAGAGCTGTAGTTCTGGGCTCAACAGTGAGCAGCTCAGGACAGCGCCCGGCTGTCTGACTCTCGCCTTCCTTCTGGCCTGTGGGGCCCTCTCACTCCCTGCTTCAGTAGCCCACTGTGGTGGTGAGCACTCAAGCCCAAACTTGTGGCTTTGCACACATGAAACCTGCTCTCTGTCCAGTCTCACCTTCCTCCCATCCACTAGACCAACTCTGGCCAGATCCATCTTTCTTGTATGTTCGTCACATCTTGCCACCCCCACCTCAGTGGCTCCCCACTGCCCTCAAGATGAATCCAGACTCTTGTGCATGGCTGCAGTGGTCTGGAAGGATCTGACTGCTGGCTGCACACTGCTCTCTAGTGGGATGGACTCCTTTCCCCTGTTGCTCAGGGCATGGCCGTCCTGCGTCTCAGGCTTCCGTCTTCCACCCTTCCACCCGGCTAACTACCTTTAACCTCTCAAGTCTCAAGTCAGGCATTGTTTCCCCAGGAGACCCTTTATCACAGCACAGTGTTGTCAAGGACGATGTGAGCTTCACAGGAGTAGTGAACTCTTGGTGGAGACCTGGCATACTTACTTACTCGGTGGTATATTCGTTTTCTAGGGAAGCCACAGCAAAATACCACAGAGTTGTCTTAAAACTGAAATGTTATACTGTTGGTGGCACCTGTGCCTCAAAGGAGTAGGGCGCCGGCCCCATGTGCCAGAGGTGGTGGGTTCAAACCCTGCCCCAGCCAAAAACTGCAAAAAAAAATAAAAAGAAAGAAAGAAAGAAAGAAAAGAAAGAAAGAAAGAAAGAAAGAAAGAAAGAAAGAAAGAAAGAAAGAAAGAAAGAAAGAAAGAAAGAAATAAAGAAAGAAAGAAAGAAAGAAAGAAAGAAAGAAAAAGAAAGAAATGTTCTGCTGTGGCACAATTCTGAAGACTAGAGGTCTAAAAACCAGGTGTTGGCAGGGCTGTGCTCCTTCTGAAACTGGTGGGACAATCCTTCCTCGACTCCTCTTACCTCTTCTGGTGGCAAGCTGGCAACCTTCAGCGTTCATTTATGTACAGATGCATCACTCCGGTCTCTGCCTTCAGTATCACATGGCCTTCTCTCCGGGTATCTATGTCTTTGCACCGATGTCTTCTTATAAAGACACCAGTCACAATGAACTAGGGGCCCACCCCTGTATGGCCTCATCTTAACCTTCAGTGTCTCTATTTCCAAATAAGGCCACATGGGGGATACTGGGTTAGGACTGCCACGTATCTTTTTTGCGGAAACACAATTCAACTCACAAAAGGTGGAAAGCAATATTATGAATAAATAAAGTGAAAATACTACAACTAGGGAAGAATGGGCACTTGAGCATCTCTGTCATGAACTATGCATGTTTCAGGCAGCCTGAGCAGGAGATTTTCCAGAAAGCTAATGGTTTTTAATGTCTCTTTCAGGAAACTTTCACCTCCCTGGGTCCACCAACAATGGACCTTGTTGAATCACAAGCTTCAAGAATATGATGTAATTATCTGGACTATTCTTATGTTCAATGGCATTAGCTTTTTAATTTTCAGCAAATATTCTTTGCTCGCTGTCCCTTAATCCTACCCCACTGGTATTACAAACTAAATGTGGCATAGCTTCGTTTCTAATTAATAATTTAACTAAGATTTTATATACTCCTAGGAAAACCATTTTAATTGAGGCATTTTCAGCAAAAACTTAAATTTTCACTATTATAAACCTGTCAGTACTAGCGGGATATGGCCTGTTCCTCGGCTGCTCAATTAAAGGATATTATCAACCATAAAAAAATCAATGTTAATTAAAGTCCCCAAATGGATAAGATTAGGAAATTCTAAACATAAAATGACTGTGAACATTTTTAAATAGCACCAAACACCTTGCCCACGGAACCACAAATCCTAATGGAAAGATTCTAAAAGTTGCAGACTGGAAGAAATTAAATACAGCTATCTTTCCTGAAGTCGCAAACAGAATCACTTCAATAAAGTATCTAGTGTCTAGACAGCTCCTGTGGTATTGCTCCATGATGAATACTGCCTTTCAGCATGTTTGATGCCACTAACAGCATTCATAATATTTAATGCACTAATGATATATTTTAGTTAGGAGGGTAAATGATGTTTGCACTGCAACTATTTCTGAAATGTCACAGTCTTCTGACACTAACATATGGCAACATTAAAACTACTCTTGTTTTATGAATGTCTTCTACTAGAATCAGTGAAATTAAATAGAAATAATTTAATAGGATATGTATTTAGCTATGACAGTAAGCAAAAGCAGCGCTAAGGCATGACGTTGGAAAGCAATATATTTTATGCAGCCTCTTTACGTGTATTGCCAAAGCAAGGGTAACAAAAGTGAAGAAGGCTGTAGTAAAGCTTGTAGAAAAAGGGGTGCTCCGTCACGGGAATCACAAGGCGAGACAGGGCCTGTGCAAAGGCTTCGGCAAACATTCTTCATTGGTGTGTGACAAAACAGGTGGGAAAGTTTAGTAGTTTGTCCAAACTTAGTTTCTGGCATAAATGGAGTCAGCATTGCCACCTGTGGCTGCACAACTGCCCAACTCCAGGGGGGGCATCTACCACATGGATTGTGACGTGGAAAATGTGTGTGCAGGGCTCAGCTGTCACAACCGCACATGCCAGTCCTGCTCTTTACACCTTACACCACTAACTCACCACGATGTCTCCTAGGGTAAAGCAAGTGAGCAGCAGATCTGAATTTCCACCCACTATCTACTGCTAAAAGGCAACCTACCTACCACTGGTCAAACCTGTAAGGCTCACGGGCCCCACTGCTAGTGCTTTAGTTCTGAGTTAGACTCAGAACTGGCCTCCCTCCATCCCTCCACTCTCTCTCCTCTATAGTCCAGAGGGAAGGGGAGAGAGAATGAATGTACAGGGGATTATATATTGATTTCATAGTAGTATTGAGTACACTGAATACTTTTTTCCCCTATTCTTCTTTTCTTTCTTTCTAGAGACAGAGTCTCACTTTATCACGGTGGAGTGCTGTGGCATCACATAGCTCACAGCAACCTCCAACTCCTGGGCATCAGTGATTCTCTAGCCTCAGGCTCCCGAGAAGCTGGCACTACAGGTGTCCACCACAATGCCCGGCTATTTTTCTGTTTTTGCAGTTCAGCAGAGGCCGGGTCTGAACCTGCCACCTTCAGCATATGGGGTCGGTGGTCTACTCAATGAGCCACAGTGCTGCCCTATTTTTCCCATTTTTGAGATACTTTACTAAGAAGAATATGGGTTTGAGTCCATGATCTGCCGTGTAAGAGCTCTATAACTCTGGGCGAGCTGCTTATTCGTTCTGTGACTCAGTTTCCTCATCTGAGTAATCTGAGTAATCTACTTCAAGTTTTTAACAACCAACAATAAACATAATACATATGAAATTTTACTATGCACCAGGAACTGCTCTAAGGGTTTTGCAGGGATTAACTGTGACAGAAAGAAAAAATTATTTAGATGTGCAGATCCACCTTTAGGTTTAATTGGCATCAACAGGAATACCTTGTAATATAATTCTGTAAGATTTGCTATATGTATATGTGTATATTTATATATATCCATATAAACATGTTTGTGTGTGTGTATATATATGCCCACATAAACATATTTGAGTGTGTGTGTATAAATACCTGCCTAAACATGTTTGTGTGTGCATATATATATTTATATGTGTGTGTATAAGCGAGAGCGATCCTTTATGCTAACTGGTGATATCATAAACTTACAGCTACATTGTTCAGTAGGGTAGCCACTAACCACATGTGGCTACTGAGCCCTTGGCACATGGCTCATCTGACTGAGAAATGGTATAACTATCCCATATAAAATGGATTTTAGAGACCTTAGTATGGAAAAAAATAATAAAATATCCTATTAATAATTTTTATATTGATTACATGACAAGACAAATTATAATATTTAATAATATTGCAATTATTCATAATTGTTTCTTTTGGTTTCTTAAATTGGATGCTGAAAAATTTCAAGTTACATGTGTGGCTCCACATTATTTCTATTGGATGGTGTTTCTTAGGCATATTTTGCTTTGAAAAGCCAAAAACTATACATTTTCCCAGAGATCGGGGTGGGATGGAATAGTTTTGTCTTTCAGACAAAATAACAGATTTGCATTTCCTGGCATGTGAATAAATTTCACCCTAATATTTATACTAACGCCCTATACCAGGTCTTATCATAGGTCAATGTAATATGCAATAGTTTAAAAGCTCTGAAGACATGTTCCTTGTTTTGTTTCACCCCACATTTGTTTCACGGGTGTGTTCCGCAGGCTCCTCCCAGTATGGAGACAGCACACTTATATGTGCGAGGTGGAGGGAGTCTGACAAGGAGGCCACAGGGACGATGCGATGATTCAGGGCTGGTGACAGGGAGGAACACTGCCATACTTATGCTTAAAAGGTGAAAAGAAGAGGTTTCCAGAACCCGGAGAGGGTGGCTGCACAGAAAGAGTATTATTAGGAGCGGTGACCTCTAGTAGGAGGGTTCCTGGACAACATCTGGTGAGATAACAGGGAGGAAGCCAGGGAATAATATCCTGACCTTGCTTCTTTCCACTCTCCAATTTCCTGCCATTGCCTAAGCCCTGAGCCAAAACCACCCAAAAGCCAGAAGGCAAGGGATGTAGTCCATATGGGTCTCCTGGGGCACATGTCAGGTGGAAGAGATCTGGGAGGCGCTGATGGAAGACATTCAGTACAATGACCATTTTTCATTGTTCTGAAAGACAGCTCTTATCAATTAAGTAAATGAAGGAGCCTAGGGGTTGCCTGGAAATAAGTCCTTCCAAGATGCTCCCAAATATGTTGAATTGAATATGTTAAAGGACCTGGTATTTTTGTTTTCCATGATGTCATGGTAATACTCATACCACCTGTCCCATTTTTAAGTTCAAGTTTACCATTACCATTCTTACAGGAAGAACATTCTTGCATGCAGATATCATCATCCTTGAAGTGAAGAGTTCATAGGAGTTACTTTAGGAGGGGCAGGAATCTTTCAGAACACAAATTAAATGGTTCTATTTAAAAACGTGGACAATTTTTTAATAAAGATAGAAAAACAATCTCAATAGGTCATTTTTTCAGCTACTGGGGGAATAACTCATTTTGGCAGACCCATCAGGGTGCAGGCCAGCTTAAAATTGGATGATCCATGTAGACCACTGCCTGATGTCATTTTATGGATGAGGCACTCAGCTGGGAACATCTGCTTTAAGATTTTGCAGGTTACAGCTTTGACTTCTATGCTACATAGGACAGAGCTCTAAGGTTTCTAACTAGTTACATAGACACATACTCAGTATGATTCATGGGTCGCTGGAGGAAGGACCTATTCATTTTTCCTTGAGGTGATTCTGTGACTCACATTCATGATGAAAAGGGTTAGCTCTGTGTCTAGCTGAGAAGTGGAGTACCACTTTCTCTTTCTTCTTAATGTTTATATCCTTTCAGAATACACATTTCACACTGTATGTGTTGACAAACAGGAAACATAAAGTAGACATGTTTCTATTAAACAATAAAAAAGAGTAAAAGGAGAAACAGACAAGGGAGGGGCTTACTCTGATGGTTCCGCATTCATATGGTGGTTAGGACACTTGCCTTGGGACTGTGAAGTTAGTACTTACATCCCTAACAGTCCCTCTGAAAATGAAAGGGACTGTCAGTGATGTAAATACTAACTCTCTACTCGTCCTTATTCTCCTCTAATATGTGTAATTTATTATTTTAGTTCACGCCACATCCACAATCGTGGAGAAGAATCTGACAACCATGTAGTGTGTAATAAAACAAGCTCAAAAGTCCTAATACCACCTGCTCCCCTGAGGAACTTGTAAATTACTTAGCCAGCCTACATACACCTAAGGTTTTCCCGCTGTAAAACAAGGAAAGCAACATTACATATATTCTTGGATTGTTGTGAAGATTAAGTGAAATAACATACACAGTGGCATGATAAACACTAAATATTTACTGTCACTATCAGGTTTCAGCCCTCATAAAAATGTTTTACACATTCATATTTTTAAAAAATGCCCTCAGAGTTTACATTTCACAACAATTTTTCTATAGCCTTTGGAAAACGGTCCTTTAACGGTTAGCTCTGTTACACAGTATTTATCACTATCCACCACACATACGTCTCTTGCTTAGTCCGAAGAAGTTTGCCTCTTCTGATAATTGTATATGCTCTCTACTTCCAAAATGAAAAATGTATCAACCAACATGTTTCCATTTTGGTTTCAGCTGTCAGGACACTTCCCAGCTGTTAGAATTAATGTCTCCCACGTGCCTTTAATGCCTCTAAACAGTCTCCTTCTATCTTTATCTGAGCTTGTCCCATTTTATATTAATGTCCTTCTGCAAGCCAACTCGAGCCTTTTCAGAAGCCATTGAATATAAATCATAAAGAATTATCTATGTCTTATATAATAAAAATTAATGCAGATTCTTTGCGGCTTCCTATTGTGCCTGTTCTGGGGCCATTTCATTGCCAACTGACATCCTGCCAAAAGAAAGACGAGGAAAGACAAAAGGACTGAAAATTAAATTAATCATTTTTCGAGGAAGTTCCGAGTTTTAAGTAAATCACACCAGTGCAATAAAGAATTTCACTATGAATTATTTATATACTCTTTTAACATACTGATCCCTTTAGTCATCTCTGCTCAATTAAAAAAAGAAGTTGTTTTGAAAAAAGAGAAGAAGTAAATCCACTTTGGTTTGTAAGAATCAGTCGGGGAACATATTTCAGTTGAAGATTCCCAGTCCTCGCTCCTAAAAATTCGTATTCTGAAAAAGGAGAAGGGGCTTTGGAAATATTAACCATAAAGCACATACATAACAGAAATGTAAAACAGATCAGTCAGGCTTGTAATCGAAGGGCTACATATTTGGAAATTTTGCAAATAAAGGATGTGTAGAAAAGTCCTCTGATACACCTTAGCCTTCGTTAAAATGTAAGCTGAGTCAATTGAAGTCATTTCAATTCAGACATTTACTAAAAGCTGTTTGGCATTAATTGGTTTTCTATCAAATATTCAGAATGAATAGCTGAATACTTCTTTATACAATAAGTCAAAAATATCTACCTGGGACCGGAGCATTCACAGGAAGGTTCTTGGAACATTATCATTAAGCAAAAGAAGTGTTTGAATGTTCTGGACACATAAGGCAATTTAATTACATATTTCTCAAAAGAGCATGTTAAAATACATTTCTTATTTTTATAATTTGTTATGATCATACATAGTTACATAGTCATCTAATAGTGAGATAATGAATCATGCTGGGGCCTGTCCTCCCCAGACCCCATATCTAAAAAATGAGAATAGTTCTTTGCCCAAAGGCTTGTGAAAATTAAATGACTTAAATTTAGAAAACACAGTACACTTTCAACAAATAATCACTCTAAGTATCTATTTCTTTGGTAGGAAAGGTTTTACTTTATAAATACATGAGCCACTTTACAAATACATGAGTTTTGATATAAAGAAAAAAAAAACACTTTCTCTGAATCTTGCAGTTACAAAAGAGTAGAAGAAAATTTCAAGAAAAATGGCCTCAGAAATACTAAGAAAAATCTCATACGTTGCTTGTGGGAAAGCAGTCTGAGAAGTTTCTGTCAATCTTCATATATAAAGATCTCTATGCAAAAATCTTTCATGTAGCACTTAAAAAAACAAAAAAAAGAGAGACACTGGACATAACCTAAATGAACCTTCATAGAAACCATTACAAAGACAATGGTTTATCTACAGCCTTGGTTATCCAGTCTCAGTGTGTAGAAGAACTGCTGGAAAATCTTGTTAAAACACTTGTCACCAAGCCTCACCCACCTGAGAGTTTGAGAAGCAGTGGTCTGGGGTGAGGTCTGAGAAATCTGCCTTTGTAGTTAAGTTCCGGTGAAGCTGATTCTGGCCTAGGGCCCCACACTCTGAAACCTTACTGGTCTATGGGATGGACTATGACATAGGTGTGGATAAAAAGCAAAGTTGTTATGTTCTGTGACAATCCCCCAAATAGGTTGTATAAGACTTGTAAGGCACTGGGCATTCTATTTGTATTATCAATGTAAAGCACCTATACCTATAAAACCTTGAAAGGGATAAAGGAGTTATTGCTTCTCAGGAACCCAGAAGATAAGGTGGAAAGATATTTTCCTCACTGTGTATCTTTAATGTCTTACATGTATATGTCTTATTTTTAAATTCTACTGAAAAAGAAAGAAAAGCAAAGTAAGAGCATTCACCTTTAATTACCTTTCTATGATTTATAGAATCTTTATCACTTTCCTAGGTCAGGCGCATCTGACTTTCTAAGAATTGCAGTAGCATACAATCTAAAATCTAAAGAATCCTAAAGCCAGCCCCACTTATCCATTTTTTGGCAATACGTCAGGATTCTGCTACATTAATGGGCTCAGAATGAAGTGGGCAGCTATGAAAAATGATACGTTCCTTTTAGAGCAGTAAAGTACAGTGCTAAAATAGTAACAATGTTAGCATGTGGAAAAAGAGGAAAACACAGAAAGATAAGCTGCTCATATGCCACCAGGAGGTATGTGCTGGTGAAAGAGCCTGATATGCACACAGGTTCCAGGGGTGGAAAGTAAATTGTCTAAAACAGATGGATTTTAGAGCATTTCTTTAAATAGGAAGCCAGTGACTAGAAAGAAACTTCATTGTAACTCATTCACATTTTCAATATTAAAAAAAAAAACTTGGTGATTTTTCCTTGTTATGACTTAGCTTACAACTTGTTTTTGGCAGAGGAAAATGCGGTGAACATTTCAGCTGAGAATTTGAAATGTTCCTTTTATGTTTAAAGAGAAAATTACTAAGATTACACTCAGAGGAAAAATAAAATCTATTTACCAATACGCTTTTTTAATATACACTCCATATACTATAAAAATAAAGCAAATAAAATAATTCCAAAGCCAATAAGCAAAAAGGCAATAAAATTTTGTCCACAAATATGCTGTAATCTATTAGTGGTAGAATTTATTTTAATATTATTTAAATGGTATATTTCATAAAGCTGTGTGATAAGACAAAGCTAATATCCTTATGAATGGCCTGTTTTATTTCCATATTTTTAAAAATTGGTATCTTGTAGAATCCTTTGATTCAACTGACAATTGGAATAGAAGTCATTATGTAGTGTAAGAAGTTACATTAATTGAAGTGTTTTGATTGTTTGCAAAAGTTTAATTTATTCCAAATGGGTAAAAGTTTTCAGGAAATACATTTCCATTAAGAGAAAATTTTAGAGGTCAGATATGCCTAGGGGTTCACATTTGATTTATCCATAAGTGACCAAAACTTAAGCTTACACTTTACCGTTAGTGATATGATTATGGTAAATTACCTCAGTTCTCTGATACTTGGCGTTCTCATTGGCAAAATTGAAATTACAGAATAATACATGGGTCATTACAAAAATTTCAGTATCTTCAAAAATTAAGAAAAATAAACTCCACACAGATAGAAACAGCGCCAAGAAACCCAGCAAGTTGAAATTTGTCCAGTGAATCAGAAAGGGTTCTATCAACTGTGTTTCTTAAAAGTGAAATAATGGATCATAACTCAATATGTCTTAAAACTTTTCTAGTGACTTACATATCATTGACCCCAAGCTTGTTAAACAAGATTCTTCCTGAAAAAAAGAAAAAGCCTAATATTCAAATTTAAAATGCTATTTGTATTACAGGAGGGGAGGATGTTTACTTTGACTTGTTATGTGTGTCAAATGCATATTCACTATCAAAAACAAAAATTAACTACATCTGACATTTACAAGCAAAGTCTGGCAGAATGCAAAATCCATTAAAACTTTTAGCATCTTGCCTTGCTTAAGAAAGAATGTGGCATGGCCTAGGATAGAGGCATGAATACGTGACGACAAACAAATAGAAGTACTATGAAATCTAAAAAGTTAAAAGGAAAAAAACAATTTTTTTTTAAATTCCACAGGTAAAACACAACCATACCTGATACCAAGTCCAGGAAAACAAAAGGAGTCCTATAAATTCCCATAGGAAGATTCTTTTATTATGTAAACACCATCCACACCCACATCTGGCAAGGAGTCTTCTTTGTTGTTTAACTAGTTAAGCTCACTCTAGGTTGATCATATAATTGATCATCTACACAAAGACATTTCTGAAAGTGAAAATAGGTATTAACTAGGTATGAACTAGGAAAACTGGTGAAAAACCAACACTGTCCCAGGCAAATGGGCACACATTGTGACTTTCAGTGATTCGGTAAAAGGTACAAGTATTATATAGCTCTCCAATGGAGAAATATTTACTTTCTCAATTTTCAATTATAAACTGAGATTCACAAAACTCACAAAGTAATCAATAATAAAAGTAGCATATATTTTTTTGAGGACTTACAATGTGCCTGGAGCTAATGTTTGCAGGGGTTGAGAAACTACAACTCAAGAGTCAAGTCCAAGCCTGCTATTTGTTTTTGTCTGACCTGAGAGGTAAGAATGGTTTTTATATTTTAAGTAGCTGAAAAAAAATCAAAAGAATAATGTTTTGTGACATGTGAAAATGATATGAAAAACATTTTCAGTGCCTACAAATAAAGTTTTATTATAAAACACATTTGTCTACATATCGTCTATGGTTGCTTTTATACTACAAGAGCAGAACAGAGTAGTTCTGGGACTACAGGGCCAGCAAAGAAATCAGACTCAAAAAGCCACGCACTGCATGACTCCATTTTAGGACCTCCAGAAACAGCACAACGAAGCAGAAAAGATATCAGAAGTTGCCACAGGGAAGGGCTGAGGAAGTTTCACTACAATGGAGGAGTGGGAGAAAATGTCTTGGGGCGATGGAACTGTTTGGTACCTTGACTGTCACTGGTGTTTGTCAACACTCATAGATTTATACAACAAATAGTGTGAAGTTTACCATGTATAATTAAAAATATACAAACAAAAACTGGTCTGTTTGGATCCAACCCCCTCAGCCATTATAGATTCAACAGAGCACAGCTTTCTTTCCACATCTGTTTTTCAGCTGGAAGCCACAAACCAATTTTAAGTCTGTAATCTCAATTCAGGTGTTCTTAAATACCAGATCTATATCTTACTCAACAAAGGAATTCTAGACTTTGGAAGAAGGTGGGCCAAAGCCCTTCTGAACTTGGCTATGTGCTCTACAACTATTCCACACTCACTGGACCTTCAGGGTCCGCAATTCTCTGTCTTGTATGACTGTGTTTGTGCCAAGTTTCCTCTATAGAGCTTGTCTCTATTCCTCATGTTGCTCTTCATACCCTGTAAGTGCCACAGGACCCAGAGGAACCTCTCTGCCAAGCTTCTTTTGTTCTTCCTCATACTGAGTCACTCTACCACCAAGCTGTTATTTCTTCCTCTAAATAGCTCCTGATCCTTTCCTTTTCATCTCCCAGCTGAAATCCTTATAGGACACCATCATCACATCAGCAATCCATTCTAGCAAACGACCCAGATTTCCAAGTGCAAATTTCACTCTCCCTGCTAACCTGCTAAATCTAATCCCCATGGCTTCCTACTGCCTTAAGACGTCTTCTTAAGAAGGATTGTATAATCTTGCTAACCTCCTCGGCCTCATCTTTCGCCACTAATTTCTGTAAAGTCTATGGTTCAACCACCAAACTTTTTTAAAACCTCTAAATGTTCTGTGTTTGCTGCCAGTTCTACTACTAAGACTTACCATAAGCTGTTCCCCCTTTTGAGACTTTTCCTTTTACTTTCCTCCTCCAGCTTGTATTCATCCAGAAGTTCTCAATAAAAATTTGTTTTTGTTTTTGAGTTTTAAGCTAGAGTACCCAAATACCCTCAACAAGGTTGTGCCCTTTTATTTTTACCTCCCATCACACTTTAATTCAGTTTCATAAAATCTGGCTTTTATACTTTTCTTGGAGTGCTTGAAAGCAAATCCAAACAGCTTATTACCTTACTTTAAAACTTTAGAACTATTTATAACAGGTATCTTCCTCCCAGTCCAACATTGAACTTGACTCGGAAGATGTAACAGTTTCAAAACAGAGATAAAACCCTCGATGGTCTCCCCCAGCCTGTCTCTGGCTGTTGCTGTGGCCACCAATGGGGGAAAGAGAGCTATGATGGAAAGGAACCACAGCAGTTGAGAAAACTGTTCATTGGTAATTTGAAATTACAGATGATAGTTCAGACAACATTTTGAGAAATGGGTCACACTCGTGGATTGTGTGGCAATGAGAGATCCCCACCTGAAAAGTTCCAGGGGCTTTGGTTTTGTGATATACTCTTGTGTGGAAGAGGTGGAGTCAGCGATGTGTGCTCAACCACACAAGGTAGATGTGTGTGTTGTGGAAACAAGGAGAGGATTCTCTAAAGCCTGGTGTCCATCTAATAGTGAAGGAAATTTGTGTTGGTAGTACTGAAGAAGTTACCAAACAATAGTGAGAGACTACTTTGAAAAGTATGGCAAGATGGAAACCAGGCAGTGGAAGTTATGGAAGCCAGGCAGTTATGAAGAGGTTATGGGGGGTGGAATTGGCAACTTTATGGGTCATGGAAGGGACTTTGGAGCAGTGGAGGTAATTTTGCTGTGGTAGAAACTTTAGTGGAAGAGGAGGAATATGGTGGTGGTGGTGGAGGTGGCGGCAACAGGGGTAGTTATGGAGATGAGGGTGGATAGAATGGATTTGAAGGTGATGGTGGCAACTATTGCTGTGGTCCTGGTTAAAGCAGTAGAGGGGACTATAGTAGTGGTGGACCAGGGTCTGGAAACCAAGGTGGTGGATATGGTGATGGAGGAGGATATGATGGTTACAATGAAGGAGGTAGTTCTAGAGGTAACTATGGTGATGGTGGGAACTATAATGATTTTGGAAATTATTTTGGACCATAACAATCATATTATGGATCTATAGAAGGGGCCAGTTTTGGTGGAAAAAGCTTGGCAGTCCCTACAGGGGTGGTTATGGATCTGGTGGTGTCAAGTGGTGGATATGGTAGCAGAAGGATCTAAAAATAACAGGAAAGGGCTACTGTTCTTAGCAGGAGAGAGAGCGAGGAGTTGTCAAGAAAGCTACAGGTTACTTTCAGTCATCCCAAATGCGTTAGAGAAACTAAAAATCTACCACAGGCAGAATGATGATCCACAGTCAGAAAAGTTACTACAGTTTTAACAGGAAAACTCTCTTGTTCGGAACAGCCATAGACAGTTTGCAAAAAAGTGTAGCTATTAATTAATGCAGCGTAGTAGAAGTCAGATGCCCATTCCTGTTGTAGTTTTGTTTTTGTCTTTTTGTTTTAATTGCATCAAGTAAATTGTAGTAGTGGTACCAGAATAAAATTAAGAACTTTTTAACTTTTGGATATTTATGTAGGTTAGTTTTTCTACATTTTAGTACAGAAACTTTAACAAAATGTAGTTTTGAAGGTGTTTCCTTGTGAGTTAACAAGTAAAGAAGATCATTGTTAATTACTATTTTGTATGAATTTTGCTAAAGTTAACTGTAAAGAAACACCTGCTGACTTGGAACTTAAGGGGAATCTATTCTCCCCATTTGCAAAACATATGAATGGGCACTGACATATGGAGAACAGATATTTGTATGTTTGCAATGTGTGTTTTAGATAAATAGAATTGGGTATTTAAATTAGTGTATTTGTGAATTTAATAGCATTAAGATTACCACCAAATGAAAATCTCAAAATTCCTATTTGGCTTTTGTGCATTTTATTCCAAAATGTAATCATGATTTTAGTGTGTTAGAATTGCTGAGTCCGAGTTGTGTTTAGAACATCTTAATTCTAGGCTTGGTGCCTGTGGCTCAGGGGGCTAAGGCGCCAGCCATGTAAACCTGAGCTGGCGGGTTCAAATCCAGCCTGGGCCCACCAACCAACAATGACGGCTGCAACCCAAACAAAAATGGCTGGGCGTTGTGGCGGGCACCTGTAGTCCCAGCTACTTGGGAGGCAGAGGCAGGAGACTCGCTTGAGCCCAGGAATTGGAGGTTGCTATGAGCTGTAATGCCACGATACTCTACCCAGGGCGACAGCTTGAGGCTCTGTCTCAAAAAAAAAAGAAAAAGAACATCTTAATTCTACACTCACCTTGGCCACATTTGAACTGCTGCCATATTTTGGGGGTTGAAGAATGTCTGCTGCCATCTATTTAAATTCTGGAAATGGGTAGTGGAAATTTTTTCCCTTCTCCCTTCAGTGTTAAAAAACTATTTTGGGTGGTGCCTGTGGCTCAGTGAATAGGGCGCCGGCCCCATATACTAAGAGAGGCGGGTTCGAACCTGGCCTGGCCAAACTGCAACAAAAAATAGCCGGGTGTTATGGCAGGCGCCTGTAGTCCCAGCTATTCGGGAGGCTGCCCAGGAGCTAGAGGTTACTGTGAGCCATGGCACTCTGCTGAGGGCGACAAACAAACAAAACTGTTTCATAATAGAGGACCACTAAGCCTGCTATATCTGAGGAAATTAGTGGGGACCTTCTTTAAGTTAAAAGCACAAGAAGCCCTTAATATCTTATTTTCCTTGATTTTTCCTTTATACATGCTCTCAGAGTATAAAAGTCATACATTATTAAACCCTTAACTGGCTGGCATGCTGTCTAGTTTGTATCCAATACATTTTGCTGGAGGAAACCAAGAAATCTAGATGTAATCGTTCAAAATAAATTACTTCAGTAGAAATGTAGCATAGTTGCTTAGTATAAGCTTCTCACTTAAAGAGCTGAATTCAAATTTGGGTAGTCTTGAGTTCTTAAATTCCCAAAGAACACCTTTATCTTGTGTATATTTCAATCTAAATCATGTTGATGTGAATTATCAATTTGTGTGAAAGGCCCTCGTTGAGACGAGTTAAGATCATGTATACATACATATAAAGATATATACATAAACCAATGTCTGCTGTTTTGCAGCAGCTGGTGCTTACAGTTTCACTCCAGCCCTAAGTCTGTGCCCTGCTGCTATTCTTCCTTTGGCAGCTGAACTCTGAATTCGAGATTCTTTTGTTATAAGTAGTTATAAGCAAAACAAGCAATTAAAGAGGGGGAGTGGGGGCATGCTAGTGTTTGAATATGCTCTCCTGTTGCCCTAATTCCAGGCCTCTGTGCACTATTAATATCTGGATACATGCAATGCCAGCATGGAAACTGGTCTTCACACATACTGCAGTTTTCCAGAAACATTCACAAACCAATAAAGGTAAACAGACATTCAAAAAATAAATAAAATGTAAATTTCCTTCAACTTATACATTATCTTAAAACAAAAACAAATTCTAGGTGAAAATTATGAACTTGTTTTAGAAACGTGAAGAATATGTGGCAAAGTGTTTAGCCAATGGCACTCAATACAATGTGTCTTTCCCCAAGTTTTCATCCCTAAAATTTTTTGTAACCTCTAATTCTCACCCTAAATCATACTCATAATGTATTAACCAAAAGGATTATTTTAAGAATTCTCCTTTGTAAATATCTTCATAAATGTTTTGTTTTCTAAAATATCATCATTTAAAAAAACATTTTAAATTTATTTTAATTGATATAAAGTACATATATTTATTGTATACACTGGTTTTTGTAATGTGTATATGTTGTGGAATGGCTACATTGAGTTAATTAACATATGCATTATATCACATCTCATTTGTGGAGAGAAAGTGTAAAATCCTACTTAGTAACTTTTAATATATTGTTATCAATTATAGTCCCCATGTTTATAATAGACTTCATACACTTATTCCTGCCAACTAATTTTGGGTCAGGTGCAGTGGCTCACACTTGTAATCTGAGCACTTTGGAAGGCCAAGGTGGAAGGACCGTTTAAGCCTAAGAGTTTGAGATGAGAATACCCTGGGTAACAGAGCAAAACTTCCTCCCTATAAGAAAAAAAACATTAACTGGGCATGGAGGTGAGTGCCTGTAGTCCTAGCTACTCAGGAGGCTGAGACAGAAGAATCACTTTGATAGGTCTTTCTGGATGTTCCCTGGTCCCCTGGTTCCCAGTGCCAAGAATGAGCACAGGTACTGAGTTAAGTCCATGATGGAAGATCACAGATCCAAAGCAATTACATATGTAACATTTACTGCATTTATTATACACCACAGGGAGAGAGACAGGCCATTCTCTGCAAGCGGAGAAAGATCCTCAAGTCTGAGCTGACACTGCATTTCATATGCTCTTTAGTTTGCAGTGCCCTTCTCCTGACAGGATTAGTTGCGGTTTCCTGCCTTCAGGTGATTGACAGGTTGGGATTATATAACAGATAAGGTTACATAACAGGGTAGGTTATACAACAGCTTCTTTAGTATGAATGCACCATCCTAGAATCCTTCATGAAAACTCCATAATGCTTTGCTAATTAGATGATAATGAGCCTCAGGTCAGCTAAAGGTCACCAGGAGCCTCTTTGCTGTGGATGTTCCCACCAATTTGGTGCCTGCTCTCTACCCTTAGCCACTTCTTTGCCACCTGTTTACCCTCTGCTGGACACAAAAGCTTGAGCTCAGAAGTCTTGAGGCTGCAGTGAGTTATGGTAGTGACACTCCACTGGGTGACAGAGGGAGATCCTGGTCTCAAAAGACAAACAAAAACTTTTATCCTTTGATCAACATATCCTCAAAGTCCAGAACCCTTTTCTTCCCCAACCCCAGCAGTAACCACCATTCCGCTCTCGATTTGATTGTGATATATTTTTTAAAGATTCTATATGTAAGTAAGATCATATAGGATATGCCTGGCTTGTATCACTTAACATAATCTCCTGGGTTCATTCATGTTACAAATGACAGGATTTCCTTTTTTAGGGCTAAATAACATCCCATTGTATGAATGTATGTGTGTGTGTATATATTCACACACACCACATTTTATCCATTTATCTGTTGGACACTTAAGTTGATTTCATTTCTTTGCTACTGTAAATAATACTGCAATGAAAGTAGGTGTGCAGACATCTCTTTAAAATTCTGATTTCATTTCCTTTAGGCATGTATCCAGAAGTGAAATTGTTGGGTTATATGGCAGTTCTATTTTTAATTTTTTGAGGCACCTGTTTTAATTCCTATACTAATTTACAACCTCATCGACACTGCAAGGATTCCCTTTCTCCACAGCCTCTCAACTCTTGTTATCTTTTGTCTTTTAGCCTCCTAATGATTTACTTTTATACTTTTAAAGAGTAAGGGTAGGCTTGGTGCCCACAGCAGAGTGGTTACAGCACCAGCCACATACACCGAGGCTGGCAGGTTGGAACCCAGACCGGGCCAGCTAAAACAACAATGGCAACTGCAACAAGAAAACAGCCAGGCATTGTGGCAGGTGCCTATAGTCCCAGCTACTTAGGAGGCTGAGGCAAAAGAATCACTTAAGCCCAAGAATTTGAGGTTGCCGTGAGCTGTGACATCACTGCACGCTAGTGAGGGTGACATAGTGAGACTCTGTCTCAAAAAACATAAAAAAAAAATTAAAAAATAAAGAATAATGTAGAAAACCTGCCATTAACAGCAAAACAAACAAACAAACAAAAACCCATGCTTCCTTTACTAGATTCAGTTCCTGGATTTGCTACAGGGCTCACCCAACTGCTCCTACACATACAGTATGATTATTAGTTTTTTCCCCAAATATTTTGAGAACAAGCTACAGATAGACAAGCTCCTGTCTTCCCTAAATATTTCAGTGTTGAGTATCCTAAAACAAAGATCTACCATGACCATCAAATTCCAATTTTAGAAAGCAAGTGTGTTACAATTATCCAATTCAGAGACTTTATTCAAATGCCAGGTGTCCCAGGAGGGTGTCTCTTCCCGGGTTTGATCAAGGAATTCAAGCTGCAAGTAGTTGCCACGTCTCTCAGGTGCTTAGTCTTGCCCTATGGTTCTGGTGCTTGATGACTTTTAAGATTTAAGGTACTATATTCTGTGTGCAAGGAATACCACACAAATAATGATGTGTTTGGGAAGCACAGGATAACCCGTCCTGCCACTGGTGTTATTAATCTTTAACATTAAATAATTTTGCTACTCAATTTTCTCCACCTTAAAGTTGAAGAGGTATTCTACAATAACACCAATCCCCTGTTCTCTGTCAATCTTCTACCCACCAGATTAGCATCCACTGATTATTTCTCTTAATTACTTCTATCATAATGACCAAATGTACTACATTATGCCCATTATCCTTTCTATATCCATTACTTTACATTTTGCCATTAACTTCTTGCCCCTATTTATTGTTTGATATATTATTGACTCATATGTCCTTTATTTAATTCAATGCATTATAATTCATTATCATAATGATTTGCTTAGATCTTCAAATTTGTTGATTTGCTCAATCGGAGCCACTGTAGGATGAATCACAGTTCCCTTGTCATGTCTTCATCATTCTCCAACCATTTCACTAGTTTCTGATTTGATTACTTTGCACTTTCCCTCTCCTTCCTTGGTTTTTTTTTTTTTTAATTGTTGGGGAATCATTGAGAGCACAAAGAGCTTCCTTGATATTTTTAAAACAAGATCTAAAGAACAGTGGTCTCACTGCAATTGACACAGCACACCACACACAGAAATACTGATAAGTACATATGTGTATAAAGCTATTTCTAGGTCTATCTGCAGACATATATAAAATAAAACTCGAGTTCATACTTACACTTCCAATTCCAATCCATCACACTGTAGGGCTCTTTCTTGCCTTAATTTTCTAAATACCTTTTTTGAAATTTGGCTGCCATTACTCTTAATATATTTACTTACTTACTAAATCCATTTACCTATTTGCTCAATGTAACCAAAATCCAAATAATGCTGTCCCTTCTTATTCGCTTTGTGCTCCCTCCCCCCTTCAGTCATTGGCCGCTGGCCTCTGGCTTGTTTGGTTCCTCACCCCTTTCCCTTCCTCTGTGTCCACAGTCTCCATGCTAATGCCGCCAGACAAAGGGCAGATGCTCAATAGTTTTTATGTTAATACACACACACACACATACACACACGTACATATATATGTATTTTAAAATAGATAAATTTCTCCTTCAGACACAATACACTGACTTCAAATATTTTATGATTGGTGTGGAAATCAAGTGAGGTAAGCTTTCTTGCCCCCACAAAAAGTATTAAATAAAAAAATGGAAGTACTTCTTTAAAAAGAAATCAGCTTTGGGGTGGTGCCTGTACCTCAAGGAGTTGGGCACCAACCTCAGATACCAGGTGTGGCAAGTTCAAACCCAGCCCCAGCCAGAACTGCAAAAAACAAAAAGAAAAAACAAAAACAAGAAAACCCAGCTTTTACTAAAGAGAACTATGGGACAAATTACTTGCATATAAATACCCTTTTCCCTGTGATCTTATATTGTAAAAGAGGTAGCAAATACCTATTTACTACTTAAGTTGTAGCAAGCCTACTCAGCTCCTTACCTTAAGCAGCAAATTTTTCCTACTGTGTTTTACTGCCATTCAATGTTAAGATTTAAGGGATTTCTTAATGTCAACTTACTTTATTACTCATTTGAAATGTAAACCATTTTACTTGCCAAAATTCAGGATGCATGTTTTAGAAGTCTGAGCAGTCATAAAGGCTAGCTAATACAGAAGATAAATAAAGGTTCATTAAATGTACTTGTTAATCCATTCAGATGCACTTGAAAAAATGAACTGAAGTTTCACACCGAAAATTAATCAGTCTTTAAAAAAGCAAAGAAAAAAAAATATATATATTTTTTGTAGAGACAGAGTCTCACTTTATCGCCCTTGGTAGAGTGCCGTGGCGTCACACAGCTCAAAGCAACCTCCAACTTCTGGGCAATTCTCTTGCCTTAGCCTCTCAAGAAACTGGGACTACAGGTGCCCGCCACAATGCGCAGCTATTATTCTGTTTTGCAGTTCGGCTGAGGCTGGGTTTGAACCAGCCCCTTCGGTATATGGGGCTGGCGCCCTACTTGATGAGCCATAGGCGCCGCCCGAAAAAATATTTTTAACATAAAAGGTATCCAAACAGCTTTTTAGGTGGTATGTTATATCCCGTCTCCTTTCTATTGAAGTTAAAATAAATGAAGACTTGTTATTTCTGAATTTCTAATCCTATAAAATATCAGTTTATAGCTTCTCACAGTAAATGTTATGTTGCCTCTTTTTTCAATCTTTTATTAAAAGTTCTTATATGTCAAGCACTGAGTAACACAAAGTTCCACCCTTAAGGAATACAAATCTAATGACATTTGTAGAAAAAAGTATGCAAATATACTAGATAGAAATCAATAATGTATGATGGTTACATGCACAAGGGCTTTATAAAGACAGAGAAAAGGTGCCCAGCCCAGTCTTGGAAGGGTGCCAGGAGAAAAGGGTGCTCCACCTAAATTGAACCTGCCATCTCCACACAGATGATTATTATTCAAGGGAAGCAAACGCTTAGAAAAGGAACTGATACTCAGAAGAGAGAGATGTTCTGAGCCCTGAGGGCTAGAAGTAACAAATTGGGAATGAAACTAGAAAAAAATGAGACATCTAGGAAACAAAAAGGTTCTAGAAATTAGTTAGATGGCAGGATGAAGGTAAGAGAGCAGACAGTAAAGCTCCTTTTTAATATTTATAGTTTAATAGTTTCCTAATTACTATTATGTTGAACTATCTACTACTATTAAAAAGAATGTCTTATGATTTTTCTGGTCTCCCTTCTTGCCTTCCTTTCTAAATATAGGGATAAATTAAATGTTTAACAGAGACAAACAAATACTAAGGAAATATTGTGAAGCTAAAATATTTAAAGATATAATATCTAATAAAGATCAGATTTCTGAAAGAATTTGGCTTTTCCACTGGGTTTTATCTTTTATTGACAATAATTCCTCCTGCAAAAAGATGAACTGTTTGAGAAGACCTAAAACTGTAAAACTCTGAAAAGAAATCATCGGGGGAAAAACTTCTTAATAATAGCATTGGCAATAGTTTTTTGGCCATTGTACCAAAAGCTCAAGCAATAAAAAGCAAAAATAAACAAGTAGGACTACATCTAACTTAAAATGCTTCTGTATAGCAAACAACTGTAGCAGCAACAAAAACACCTCCCCCCAAAAAACAAAAAACAAAAAAACAAAACCAATCAACGAAATAAAATTCATAGGAAATATTTGCAAACCATATATATGGAAAGAGTTAATATCTAAAATAATAGATTGAGTATCATTTATCAGAAATGTTTTGGACCAGAAGTGTTTGAAATTTCTGATTTTTTTTTTTTTTTTTTTACTGATTCTAGAATATGTCCATACACTTATTTAGATATCTTCCTAGACAGGAAATTTATTTCCATTTCATGTACATCTAACAGACATAAAAGCATGAAGGTATATATAGTCCAAAAGGAAATAAACAGATTTGACGTGTAGACAAGACATGAAAGATGTTTCTAGATACTGCACTCTCAGGTCACTGCAGTAGTATTCACAATAGCAAGTTAGGGAAACAATTTTAAGTGTAAATCAACTCATGCATAAACTAACTGTGGGCAGAAGAGGGAGGGTGGGTGTTAGGCTAAGTGAAATTAAGCCAGACATAAAGAAAAATATTGCATGATCTGAGTTATACATAAAATCTTAAAAAAAAAAAAAAAAAAAAAGAATAGGCTTAGGGGCTGTAGCACCGGGGTTATGGCACCAGGCACAAACCGGGGCCAGCTACACAACAATGACAACTGCAACAAAAAATAGCTGGGCGTTGTGGGGGGTGCCTATAGTCCCAGGTACTTGGGGGCTGAGGCAGAATCGTTGAAGTTCAAGAGTTTGAGGTTGCTGTGAGTTGTAATGCCACAGCACTCTGAGGGCAACACAGTGAGACTGTCTCAAGAAGAATACATAGAAATAAAGAATGGTGGTGACAAGTGGCTAAGAAAAGGAAGACACACACAGAGGTAGGTCAAAGGGTACACATGTGCAGTTTACATATGAGGAATAAGCCTAGAAGTCTAATGTACAAAATGAGAACTATAGGTCATAATTTTTTTGTAATGTAGGTGGAAATTTTGCTAATAGAATAGAGTTTTAGTGGCTCTTACCACACACACAGTGAGGTGATGGGTATTAATTTGCTTGACTATAGTAATCACATTACTATGTGTATGTCCATCAAAACATGTTATGCACCTTAAATATATGCAACAAAAAATAATTTTTAGAAAAGATTAGCAAACCTTCAGGCCCACAAGGCATTGTAAAAAATATGTTTAAGCATATAAAATTCACTATTTAAGGATAGCCTGACTTAGAAAACATAATGAATATTTTATAATATAATATTATAGGTGAGCCCTTTCAGCCACCCCTCTACTGTTAAGCTCTCTTAACTTTTGTAGACTTTCTTTTAATCAATAAACTCTGAATACTCTAAAAAATAAATAAATAAATAAATAAAATAAAGATCAGAACTTTGTTGTTCTGTTTTAAATATAGCCAAAACCTTATCTTTAAATTTTCTGCACTTGGAAAATCCTTCCAAATGTTTTAAAATAATCACAAACCTCTCTCTCCTTAGCATGCATTATAGCAAATTATTTTATTATTGACACAGAATTTTAAATTTTAGGGGGAAAAAGAAATTTAACAAACCCAAACTGTGGTAATAATGGTTCGATATGATTCTTATTTTCTCCTATGTTGTCTTCAC
Source organism: Arctocebus calabarensis (assembly GCA_963573935.1). Lineage (NCBI taxonomy): Eukaryota > Metazoa > Chordata > Mammalia > Primates > Lorisidae > Arctocebus > Arctocebus calabarensis. The sequence continues at coordinate 24,783 of CAUYON010148374.1, forward strand.
ACATAAAACTGCAAAGGTGAAACAGAAAGTGTGGATGAAGAAGCTGCAGCAAGGTATCCATAAGGTCTACCTAAGATTATTGATGATGAAGTAAAAGCAAAACTTGAGATGTTTCTATTGGGAGAAGATGCAATACAGGAATTTCATAGCTAAAGAGAAGTCAATGCAAAGGACAGGATGATATTCTTATTAGTAATGCAGTCAGTAACTTGAGGGTAAAGGCAATGCTCCCTGACCATCATCCAAAATCCTAGGACCCTTAAGAACTATGTATGCTAAATCTATTCTGTATATGCTTTAAAAATGGAAAACAAAGCCAGGATAAGAGCACTTCTGTTTATAGCAATAGTTAATGAATATTTTAAACCCAATGTTGAGACTTACTGCTCAGGAAAAAATGCTTTTCAAATACTACTGCTCATTGACGACGCACCTGGATCACCCAAGAGCTCTGATGGAGATGTACAAGGAGACTAATGTGGTTTTCAGATCTGCTAACACAACATCCATTCTGCAGCCCATAGATCAAGGAGTCATTTTGAGTGCTGTGGCAACCTAGCTCACAATACATCAAACTACTGGGTGTAAGCCATCTTCCTGCCTCAGCCTCTGAAAGTAACTGGGATTACAAGTGCCTGCCACAACACTCAGCTAACTTTTCTATTTTTAGTAGGGACAATGTCTCACTCTTCCTCAGGCTGGTCTCAAACTCCTAAGCTCAAGTGATGCTCCCGCCTCAGCTTCCGAGAGTGCTAGGATTACAGGCACGAGGCATTACTCCTGGCCTTAACGATTTACGATTTAAGAAATCCATTTTCTAAGGTTATAGCTGTGCTAGACAGTGATTCCTCCAATAGATCTGAGCAAAGTAAACTGAAAACGTTCTGGAAAAGATTTACCATTGTAGATGTTGTAAGGACATTTGTGATTCACAGGAAGTCAAAATATCAATGTTAACAGGAATTTACAAGAGCTTTATTCCAACCATCATGCAGATTTAGAAGGGTTCAAGTCTTCAGTGGAGCAAGAAATTGCATATGTGGCACAACTAGCAAGATGACTAGAAGTTATCACAGAATTGCTGAACTCTCCTGATTAAATCTGAACAGATAAGGAGTTGCTGCTTATGGATGAACAAAGAAAGTAATTTCTTGAGATGGTGAAGATACTGAGAACATTGTTGTGATGACAACAAAGGATTTAGATTATATAAACATAGTTGATAAAGGAGTAGCAAGGTATGAGAGGACTGTCTCCAATTCTGAAAGAAGTTCTACTGTGAGTCAAATGCTTTTGAACGGCATCTCAGACAACAGAGAATTAATTCATGAAAGAAAAAAGTCAATCCATGGATGCGGCACCCGTGGTTTAGCAGTTAGGGTGCTGGCCACAACACCAGGGCTGGCAGGATTGAACTCAGCCTGGGCCTGCTAAACAACAATGACAACAACAAAAAAATAGCCAGGCTCTGTGGCGGCCTATAGTCCCAGCTACTGAGGAGGGTGAGGCAAGAGAATCATGTAAGCCCAAGAGTTTGAGGTTGCTGTGAGTTGTGATGTCCTGGCACTCTACCGAGGGCAACATAGTGATACTCTATCTCCACAAAAAAAAAAAAAAAAAAAAAAAAAAAAAGGCAAACCATGGCAAAATTCACTGTGTTATTTTATTAAATTGCCACAGCCAACCCAACCAATGGTAAAAACCACCCCAAAACAGTTAGCAGCCAAAAAAAAAAAGACAGGAACCACCCCA
>CAUYON010148375.1:0-12141 GCA_963573935.1 Arctocebus calabarensis
GGCATCAGCTCACAGCAACCTCCAATTCCTGGGCTCAAGCGAGTCTCCTGCCTCTGCCTCCCAAGTAGCTGGGGCTACAGGCGCCCACCACAACGCCCGGCTATTTTTTGGTTGTAGCAATCATTGTTGTTTGGCGGGCCCAGGGCTGGATTCGAACCCGCCAGCTCAGGTGTACTTGGCTGGCACCTTAGCCGGTTGAGCCACAGGCGCGGAGCCTATTCTCTTAAAATTATAAGCAATCTTGATGATTCCCGCTGGCTCACAGCTGTCACTACCCATCCCCAACAACCCCTCCATTCTCTCAATCTGACCTCCCTGCATATCCTATTGTAACACTACACCCTTTTCCAAAAATATTTCTTTTTCCCTTACCTAATCCTAAAGACACCTGGTTTATTGATGGCAGTTCTTTTAAGCCTACTGCTTACTCCATTGTGAAGGCAGGTTCTGCTATTGTGTCTTCCCACATTATCACATCTGTTACTCTGCCCCTGGGCACCTCACAATAAGCAGAACTCTTAGCCCTCACTAAAACCTTACAACTCCACCATGCAGCCATTATGGCAAAAAAAGGGATTTGTTATCACCCAAGGCTCCTCTACCATCAATGCCATACTCGTTAAAGACCTAAATGGAACTACACTTCCAAAGAAAATTGCCATTATTCACTGTAAAGGTCACTACATTATTCCTAGATTCAGTCTTCCCAGCTTTATTCAGAGTGAAAATGGCCTGGCTTTCATTAGCTACATCACCTCCCAAACCTCACAAGCCCTAGGAATTCAGTGGTGTCTACATGTGCCTTACAGACCCCAATTACCAGGAAAAGTAGAACAGACAAATAGTATCCTTAAACAACACCTCACAAAATTAGTACCCCAACACAAACAAGATTAGATTAATCTTCTCCCCATTACCTCACTTCGCATTTGCTTCACCCCCCACAAACCCCTCTTTTAGCCCTTTTGAAATAATGTATGGTAGAACTAGAGACGAACTTAGAAAAACAATAAGCATTTAGCCCAATCCTCAGCAGAGAAAGTCACAGACCAATTGGCAGGGCAACAAGTTCACCTCAAATCTCTCTTGCCCTACAAGACTTTTATCTCCTCGTTGGACAGGCCCTCACACGGTATTCTTTACAGCACCCCCTCGGCTGTTCGCCTTGTGGACCCTCCATTTTGGATTCACCTATCCTGAATAAAACTGTGTCCTATAGAAAAAACTTCCAAAGCTGAAGAACTATCACTGGAAGTTGCAAGTACTGTCTGTCCCCTGCCACTTTAAAATCACCAGGATCCTGGAAGAATCCACTTACTAATGAATGTGTAACATTCCTCCTGTTTACTCTATAACTTTTTTTCAGGATGCCTGGCTACTTTCACACGTTCAAAGTTAGAACGATCTTCTTGAAGCCTCTAAAAATCTGTGGCTAAGGGACACCTTCCAAGACTTTCTCTTTAAAGAAACCCAATTTTCTTCTTCCTTCTTTTTTTCCTCTGGCTACCCCTCCTGTTGGTTCTGGCCTTTCTCCCCTACCCATCGACCTCAACTGATGATAAAGTCGACCTCAACTGATGATAAAGTCACTAATTATAATTCTTCTCATTCTCAGTTACAGATCACCAATTCCTTGCTTAACCTGAAAACTACTCATATTCTTGCCCTACTGGATACCAACCACCTCAAACTGATAAAACCAAAGAATTCCTGTAAACACTACTCCCCTCGCATTTCTCTCCTTCTCCCATTCTTTTTATAGGCAGACCATGCAGCTCCTCTCCCTGTAAGAAGCAGTCAAAAAGACACCAGGCCCATCACCCTACCTCCTTATAAATAAACTAAAGAGGTTGGTATGGTAGAATCAGGTACCTGCCCAGATAAACTTACCACGCCCAGGCAGGGTCAGGTTCATGGCCCTCCCAGGGAGAATCACACTCATATCCCTCCCAGGAAATAGGAATGCCACCAATCTTCCCGGCCCTAACCCTTTAAATCCCTGTCTGCCATAGCCCATGTATGGATTTGATTTCTCCCTAGTTAGGAATCTCACCCTACCTGCACTCTAGGTGGAATAAAAGCCACTTTAATCACATGAATTAGATCTGTTTTCCTTTCATCTCGTGTCTGGGATGATTTTATCCTTGGGTCTGGAAACTTTCACCCAGTACTGAGTAACTGCAGGGTGTGATAGAAGATCAAACAAAAGGAAAAAACATAAATGTCTTACTAGGTTTATAACAAACTACATACATTGAACGTGGTGTAAATATTTCAACAGCCATTCAACTTCATATCTTTTAAGCATCTTATGTAGGCTACTTCTTTATTTTGTTTTGTTCTGTAGCTCCAGACTATTTTTCTCTCTAATGTTAGCCAATTGTTCCAAAACTAAATGATGCTTATTGGTCATGACAACAGCGAGGGAGGGGAGGATTCAGTATTATACTTTTTCCATTGTAGTGCACAAAAGGAAAATAGGTCTAGAATGTTTCATTAGAAACATGGTCTCCCTCATTAAAGGATGGCATGTTCTGTCACTGTGATGTAATCATGAATGCTGGTGGCTTAAAAGGCTCTCTGTTACCTATACGAATCTGTGACTCAATACTTGGACCCCAGGACGTAGGTTGTTAGCAGGCTGCCAGGCTCAAGGTGGGCTTCAGGTCATCCAAGCAAACTCCTCCTTAAAAGATTTTTTAAAATAAGGCTGGGGTGCAGTGGCTCACCCCTATAATCCTAGCACTCAGGGGAGGCTGAGGTGAGTGGATTGCCTGAGCTCATGGGTTCAAGACCAATCTAAGCCAGAGTGAGACCTTGTCTCTAAAGAATAGCCAGGTGTTATGGTGGGCACCTATAGTCCAAGCTACTTGGGAGGCTGAGGCAAGAGAATTGCATGAACCCAAGAGTTTGGGGTTGCTATGAGCTATGATGCCATGGCACTCTACTAAGGGTGACAAAGTGAGACTCCTGTCTCCAAAAAAAATTTTTTTATAAACAAATAAGGACATGAAGTATAGAGAAGGGAAGCCATTTGCCAAGGTAGTAAGTTATTGCCAGAGGAATATCAGGAAGAATTGTGAAATTTGGGAAAAAAATTACTGGGTGTCTTTTAGAATGCTAGGCATTGACCAGTGAACCCTTCCAGGTTATCTGATTCTATAATGATCTACAACTTTCATTGTCATTAAACTATTTTAAATTCTGTAAAGTTGTAGAAAACTGAGGGTGCTACCAATTATTCTTGGCTTTAAAAATGCAAATGAATTTTGTCTTGTGGAGGTACAGTTGATCACTATTTCTCACACACATGAAGCTGGTTTTGCATCTATTCATTTCATCCTTTCTAGTTGTCTCTTGAACCAATTTTTAACATCTTACTAGTTCTGTTCTTAATGAGTTAAAAATAAAACCTTTGACATGTGTTCATTTTGTATTTGTATGACAGTAATAATTTTACTTAAAAAAATTATCATTTAACAGGAAGAAACCAAGATTTTAGTAACTGCTTTCTGTTTCTTTTGTTTAAAAAGCAAAATTCAACAAATTTAGTTTTAAAGATCAAATTGGCTTTTATTAATGTCTTATGAATTGGGGCAGCATCACATACTATACAATAGAATAAGTGCTCTGCTGGACATGTCAGAAAAATTGGTTTTTATAAGGTGGGAACAAGGAAACAAAATAATTTTAAAAAGAGGATTGGTTAACCTAAGGTTACTTCAGCACCTTTTCTTGTAAGGATTAAAGGAGAGGGGATTTCCCTACTGAGCACAGCACACTAACATCTATAAAAAAAAAACCAATTTATTGAGATGAATCTTACGTAATTAACCATTTTAAAGTGAACAATTCAGTGGCATTTAGTATATTCATAATGTAATAACAAAATACATAGAGTTCCAAAACATTTCCATTACTTCAAAGTAAAACCTCTTACCCATTACAAAGTTTTTCTCCATTCTTCCCTCTCCATACCCTCTGGCAAACACCAGTCTGTCTCGGTGGAATTTTCTATCCTGGATATTTCATATAAATGGAATCATACAATATATGACCTTTATGTCTGCTTTCACTTAAAATAATGCTTTGGAAGTCGATCCATATTCAACATTTCTCAGTGGTTCATTCCTTTTATGACTGAATAAAATTCCATTGTATGTGTCTACCAAAATTTGTTTAATCTATTCATATGTTGGTGAACATTTAGGTTGTTTCTACCTTTTGGCTGTTGTAAATAGTGTCACAATGAATGAACATGCAGGAACATGTGCTTGTTTGAGTACCTACCTGGGAATGGAATTGCAGCATCAGGTGGTAATTCTATGTTTAATATTTTCAGGAATGCCAAACTGTTTTTGCAGAGGCTGAACATTTTACATTCCCACCAGCAATGTATAGGATTCTAATTTTTCCACATCCTTGCCAACCGTTGTTATTTTCAGTTTTTAAAATCACAGGCAGTCCCTGGGTTACAAATGAGATAGGTTCTATGAGCTTGTTCTTAAGGTGAATTTGTATGTAAGTTGGAACAGGTACATTTATTTACCTATTACCTATAATAGCCTCTATTCATAAGTGTAAGCTGTATGTTAGTAGGATATTTATAACTGGGGGACCTAATGTAACAGCCTCCATTATAAGTGGGAGTTTTATGTAAATTGGATGTTTAAAACTCAGGGACTGCCTGTATGCCCATCTAGTGAGTATAAATTAATACCTCATTGTGGTTTTGATTTGCATTTCCTTTATGACTTTCCTTTATGAGCATCTTTTCATGTGCTTGTTAATCATATAGAATTTTGAACAATGCATTATATTTTGAATATACTAAGGAAATTGGTTTTTCAAAAGAAATCTTTGAAGGGCCGGGTGCAGTGGCTCAACGCCTATAATCCTAGCACTCTGGGATGCCAAGGCGGGTGGATTACATGAGCTCACAGGTTGGAGACCAGCCTGAGCAGAAGCAAAACCCTGTCTGTACTAAAAATAGAAAAACTGGCTCGGCACCTGTAGCTCAAGTGGCTAAGGCGCCAGCCATATACATCAGAGCTGGTGGGTTCAAATCCAGTCTGGGCCTGCCAAACAACAATGACAGCTAAAACCAAAAATAGCTGGGTGTTGTGGCGGGTGCCTGTAGTCCCAGCTAGTTGGGAGGCTAAGGCAAGAGAATTGCTTAAGTCCAAGAGTTGTGATGCCATAGCACTTTACCCAGGGTAACAGCTTGAGGCTCTGTCTCAAAAAGAAAAAAAAAAGAAAGAAAAACTGAGGCAAGAGGCTCCCTTGAGCCCAAGAGTTGAAGGTTGCTATGAGCTATGATGCCACAGCACCCTACCCAGGGTGAGAGCTTGAGAGATTCTGTCTCAAAAAGAAGTCTTTGATGACTTCCACTATAATACCCTATAATTACCCTGTAATTTGTGTTTCTTAATTTAAGATTTTATATATTAACTTTTATTAAAGTGATTCCTATAGAATAAGTTACGTTTTTCTGAAGATAAACTGGAAAGGATTTTCTCCACCCCTGCATGACACTCATGGTTTTCACAGACCACACCTATATCAAGCAAGTAAATGCTCTTACGGATGTTGCCATGGTGATAATATCTGTCCTAGTGAAACACTGCTATATGAGCTGTTTTATGCCCTAAAATTTTGCTCCCAGCTGTCTCTTTTCTAAGATCTATATGCTAATTTGCTTTTCAAATCTAGATATATAGTACATATTAAAATAAAGATAGCAGCAGCAGCAGTAACTAACATTTAATGAATATCTCTTTACTAGGTCTTTTACATAGTTTATCTTCTTTAATCCCAGAAGAATATCAGCTCCCAAAGGTAGTATTTTGGGGTTTTTTTGTGTCCAGTTTTGTATCCTAGCATCTTACATGGTCCTGCCACAGGAACAAGTGTTCAACCAATTTTTTTTTTTTGTTGTTGGGGATTCATTGAGGGTACAGAGAACCAGGTTACACTGATTGCATTTGTTAGATAAACTTCCTGTTATAATTATGCCCCACCTCCAAGAGGCGTGTCCAGCTACCCCCGCCCCCTTCCCTCCTCAACAAATGTTATGGTGTAAATAAACAACCCTTTGAGGTAATTATTGTGATTATCTTCATTTTACAAATGAGAAAGCTGATCCTGAGAAATACAAAGCAGTTTTCTCAGCTCATACAGATAGGTAGTAGTGGAACTCTGATCAGAACTCAGGTTGCCTGCTGCAGAGCTGACCAAGTTTCCTTTAAGCCATAGTGTCCGGAACATCACTTCACTTCTTCCTTCTACATTCTGCAAGGTTTCCATCTTTTTTTTTTTCCAAACAAACAAGAAGCAATTAAATTCATTTTAGTTTAATAAAATACCTATTAATTGGCTCGGTGCCTGTGGCTCAAGCAGCTAAGGTGCCAGCCATGTACACCTGAGCCTGGGCCCAGCTGCAACCAAAAAATGGCCGGGTGTTGTGGCGGGTGCCTGTAGTCCCAGCTACTTGGAAGGCAGAGGCAGGAAACTGGCTTGAGCCCAGGAATTGGAGGTTGCTGTGAGCTGTGATGCACTCTGTCCAGGATGACAGCTTGAGGCTCTGTCTCAAAAAAAAAAAAACCTATTAATGGCCATCTGTGTACCCTGTTATATCCTCTTGGATATAATATTGAGAACTGAGAATTGGGAAAACAAGATTATATTATGGAGTCTGACACTAATTGGGTGACTTCATATACCCTTTCTAGACTTCTAACTCCTTATATTTATAAAATGTTAATGTTGGACTAGAAAATCTAAGTGTGCTCCAGCAATAAAATATAATGATTTTAAGAAATAGCATTAAGGGCTCAGTGCCTGTAGCTCAGTGAATAGGGTGCCAGCCACATACACTGAGGCTGGTGGGTTTGACCCTAGCCTGGGCCTGCTAAACAATGACAGCTGCAACCAAAAAATAGCTGGACGTTGAGACAGGCTGTTATCCCAGCTACTTGGGAGGCTGAGGCAAGAGAATCACTCAAGCCCAAGTGTTGGAGGTTGCTGTGAGCTGTGACGCCACATCATTCTACCAAGGGTGACAAAGTGAGACTCTGTCTCAAAAAAAAAAAAAAAGAAAAAAGAAATAGCATTAAGGCTGGGTGTAGTGGCTCCTGCTAGCACTCTGAGAGGCCAAGCTGGGTGGATGGCCTAAGTCAGGGGTCCTCAAACTTTTTAAACAGGGGGCCACTTCACTGTCCCTCAGACCATTTGAGGGCTGGACTATAGTTTAAAAAAAAAAAAACTATGAACAAATTCCTATGCATACTGCACATATCTTATTTTGAAGTAAAAAAACAAAATGGGGGCGGTGCCTGTGGCTCAAAGGAATAGGGTGCTGGCCCCATATACTGGAGGTGGTGGGTTCAAACCCCGCCCTGGCCAAAAACTGCAAAAAAAAAAAAAAAAAAGAAAAAAGGAACAAATACAAATATAATATTTAAAATGAAAGAGAAAAAGGCATCCCCATCTGCAAAAATAAAAAAGACCTCCTAACTTCAGGGAAAAAAAGGCCCCCCCTTAACTGCAAAAAAAGGCCCTACTAACTACAAAATAAAAAAAAAATAGACCTCCTAACTTCAAAAAAAAAAAAAAATCCCAACTTGTTCTTACCTTGGTCCTCAGGCAGAAGCAGGCTCTGCACAGGCAAGCTCATGACTCATCTGATCACAAGTCTCAGTCTCACCTGAGACTGAGAGGAGGAGTTGAGAGACAGAGAGAAGGAGGGGAGTCAGAGTGTGCGGTGCACATTCGACACATGTGCACTGCAGCCTGGGATGAGTCAGCTGCTAAGCGGGCCAGGCAGCGGTAGCAAAAACACCCAGTGGCCTGATAAATGTCCTTGGTGGGCCGCATGTGGCCTACAGGCCGTAGTTTGAGGACCCCAGAAGCTCACGAGTTTGAGTTCAAGACCAGCCTGAACAAGAACGAGACCTCATCTTCTAAAAATATCGGGACGTTGTGGTGGGTGCCTGTAGTCCCGGCTGCTTGGAGGCTGAGGCAAGAAAATCACTTGATTTTGTGAACCAGTGTGGGAAAGGGGAACGAACCAGAGTGGAAGTGGCAGGGATTGAGGAAAATATAAGAGAAGACACAGAGACTAAAGGTGGGATGAGGAGGTCTGACTGAGCTGATGGTTGCAGCCAGCACAAAATCAGCTTTAATTTATAGTATCTTGACAGTGTTGTCTACTGGGAAGTAGCATAGACAATATGGGGAAGTAGCACATAAAAAGACATATCTTTGGTCTTACAGTATGATTGGAAAATGTAAATGACTTTAATAAAGACAAAGCATCCTGTTAATGGTTTCTACTCAATTCGTTAACATATGATAAGAAATAAAAAGGGAAAGATCCCAAGGATCACTGCACAGTTCTTAAACATTAACTAGAAAAAGAAAGAGCTATGTGACTTTGGGCAAAGGGAGCATGAAGAAAGGAATATGGTAGTTTTTGGGAAAGGAGAAACAGTTGGTGGTTCATTCCTGGTATTTTCCCCAGGCCATGGAGGCTCTGCCACCTCACAGCCCACTCTACTACTTGAGCCTAAGAGTTTGAGGTTGCTGTGAGCTGTGATGCCACAGTACTCTACTGAGGGTGACAAAGTGAGACTGTACTGTCTCAAAAAAAAAAAAAAGAAAAGAAATAGCATTGATAAGGTCATGATGAACTTGCTTACTGCAGTTCTGGGGGCATCACTAGTTTATATATTTTAATCTTTATAGGAAATGAAAAATGAGGAAGGGGCACCAAATTGATTAGTATATTATGGCAGAGATAGCATGTATCACTAGAAGAGAAAATAAAGCAATTATCCAAGTAAAAAGGAAGCCTCAACTAACCCCTAATTTCAAAGAATGAGATTTACTTCTGTCCTGAACCTTTCCTTTGAGAAGTGTAATTTCCTAATGTTACTTAATGTTTCATAGTTTCTCAATGCTTTCCTCTTATTTGTGCCCACAACTATTCTGATAAGTAGTTTGGGGTGGATAGTATTGGGAAAACCAAGCTTCTACCATCATCTAGTGATGATTTTCAATCTTGATTTTTTTTTAATTAAAAAAATTCAGAATATTAGGGGTACACATTTTATTTACATACTTTGTTTTTTTTACAGATTGAGTTTAAGCTGTACATATGTATGCCCTTCACCCAGAAAGTGCGCACTGTACCTGATGGCTGTGAATTAATCCATCCCCTTCCCCCAGCTTGATTTTTCACTGAAATTTACTTCCATATGTGCACTTAAATAGAGATTGATTAGTTCCAGTTTGGTACAATCTTATTTTTCTGATGCCTCAATTTTTCTTCAATTTCTGGGATAAGATATACTTATAATATACTTAACGCAGAAGTAGAAGAAAATGTAAAACTTTTATGTAAATGTAAAATTATTATTTTTAATGCTGTCAATTTTTCTTTTAAATTCCTTTGGTTAGAAAATATTTATACTTAGTGACATTTTCCCTTAGGTTTCTAGAATAGGATGTTGACTCATAAAACAGATAATAATAGGGCAGCAAAAATTCCAAGACAGACTCGGCGCCTGTGGCTCAAGTGGCTAAGGCACCAGCCACATACACCTGCGCTGGCAGGTTCGAATCCAGCCTGGGCCTGCCAAACAACAAAGATGGCTGCAACCAAAAAATAGCCGGGCATTGTGGTGGGTGCCTGTAGTCCCAGCTACTTGGGAGGCAGAGACAGGAGAATAGCTTGAGCACAAGAGTTGGAGGTTGCTGTGAGCTGTGATGCCACCGCACTCTACCCAGGGCGACAGCTTGAGGCTCTGTCTCAAAAAAAAAAAAAAAATCCAAGACAATGTATTAACTATTTTTTTTTTTTAAGAGATGGAGTCTCACTATGTTGCCCAGGCTGGTGTGCAGTGGCTACTCACAGGTATGATCATAGTGCTTTATAGCCTTGAGCTCCTGGGCCTCACCCTCCCAAGTGGCTGTGACTATAGGTATATGCTATGAATTGTGGCTCTTGTGTTAATTTTTCTAAGAAAAAGATCTTGGTATAAAATGCACTTTCAAAAGCTTACTTGTTTTATACTTTATATTAGGTCAAATGATTATAATTCTTATTCTTTAAAGTCAAGTTAATAAATGCACCAAATGCTTATCAGGTATCTGGTGTATACAAAGCACTATGCTGCAAAAAATTAAAAGATGACCCTTTCCCTCAATCCCATAAAAATTATGAAACATTTACAACCAACCACAGCATATGCGAGCATATTGAGTGCCTCAAGCTAAATGTAAAGTGTTAAGGGAAGTCAAGGTGAAGATAGCCTTTTCAGCAGCAGTGCTTGAGAAAAGTTGCACAGAGAAGGAGGTAGGTAGAAACTTGAAGGAGGTATACATATATTAAGAGTGAGAACGTGAGAGAGAGAGATAGAGAGAGAGAAAAAAGAAAGACATTAACAGGTAGATGGAATAGTATGAGTACAAGTTCAGAAGGAGGAATATTCAGTGTATTTGGGGAATCATAATGAATTGGAAATTGTGAACACATTTGTACTCCCTGACAAAAATTGTTAGAAGGGTCCCTCCAATAAATTGTTTTTTTTTTTTTTTGCGGTTTTTGGCCAGTGCTGGGTTTGAACCCACCACCTCCTCCCTACTCCTTTGAGCCACAGGCACCACCCTTATTTTTAATTAATTTATTTATTTTTGAGACAGAGCCTCAAGCTGTCACCCTGGGTAGAGTGCTGTAGCATCACAGCTCACAGCAACCTCGAACTCCTGGGCTCAAGCAATTCTCCTGCCTCCACCTCCCAAGTAGCTGGAATTACAGGCGCCCGCCACAATGCCTGGCTAATTTTTGGTTGCAGCCGTCATTGTTGTTTGGCAGGCCTGGGCTGGATTTGAACCTGCCAGCTCAGGTGTATGTGGCTGGCACCTTAGCCGCTTGAGCCACAGGCGCCAAGCCAATGTGCTGGTTTTATATACAATTTGAAATCACCATTGGTTCTTTGTGTATGCCTATCAGTGTTCTTTTCCCACTCATTGCCCATCTTAATTAAAATAAATTATAAACAAATAATTAATTCAGCAAACATTTATTGAGTACCAGCTCTGTCCTAGGTGCTTTGCTAGGAGCATGAGCTATAAAGATAAACTAGCCTTGCCCTTGAAGAACTCACAGTGGTGGAGAAGACCAACTCTTAGTTAGAAAAGGAGTATATACAGAGTTCCCATTTTATTTGAAACAGATCCACCTTGAAAAGAATGACCTTGGTTGCTTTGGGCTGATCGCCTGAGCTCTGTTTTTAGCCCTTGGAGCAACCTCAAGATGTGTGACATACCAGGAGAACAGCTGCATACTATATTCTGAAAATGACGAAAGTAGTGCCTCCGTTTTTCCAGATCCACAGTGATGACTCTCACTGGAAAGGAGAGCCAAGCTCTTTCTCCCCTGGCTTATGCTATTGGGTGTGTTATTCCACAGACTTTTAGAGGGGAAGTTTCAGATTTTCTTGTTTTTGTCCTAAAGAAAGGAGATGTGAAAGAAAGAAGGGATGAGAGGATCATTAACTATAGAGGCCCCTCATTTTAAAAAATGAAGAGAATTCACCATTGGTATTTCTTTCTTTCTTTCTTCTTTTTTTTTTTTTGTAGAGACAGAATCTCACTTTATCACCCTCTGTAGAGTGCTGTGTTGTCATACAACTCACAGCAACTTCCAACTCCTGGGCTTAGGCAATTCTTTTGCCTCAGCCTCCCAAGTAGCTGGAACTACAGGTGCCCACCACAACGCCTGGCTATTTTTGTTGTTGTTGTTACAGTTTGGCTGGTGCCGGGTTTGAACCTGCCACTCTAGATATATGGGGCTGGCGCCCTACTCACTGAGGCACCACCTGCACCATTGGTATTTCTTTTCTTTCTTCTTCTTCTTTTTTTTTTTACTTAAACCATAGCTGTGTTTATTGATGCAATTATGGGGTACAATATGCTGTGTTTTTTTTTTTTTTTTTGAGACAGAGCCTCAAGCTGTCACCCTGGATAGAGTGCTGTGGCATCACAGCTCACAGCAACCTCCAATTCCTGGGATCAAGCGAGTCTCCTGCCTCTGCCTCCCAAGTAGCTGGGACTACAAGTGCCCGCCACAACACCCGG
>CAUYON010148378.1:0-19308 GCA_963573935.1 Arctocebus calabarensis
TACAAATGTCTTTTCTCACCTCAGTCTTTCAGGGATCAGACTTTCTGGTCACCCTCAGCATAAAACTTTTCAAAATAATTAGTCCTACTGTAGTAATTCCTACGATGTTATCATAACAGCTAAAGCGTTTCTAAAATGTACGTTTTTTGTTTTTTTTTTTTAAAGAACATTTTGCAAAATATTTTCTTTTACTTTATGACCTTGTTCAGGACTGGCCCTCCTTCCCCAGCACAACATAGTGTCAGAGGATAGTTGAGATTTACTTTCTGCTTTTCCCCCTAGCTTTCATTTTCTTGAAACAAAGATTTACTTTTCCCTAGAACAGGAGTCCATTTTCATAAAACTGTACTTCATATGCAAGCCACATGCAATACATACCATCATTAGAATTTTATTTTCCGTAACAGAAAGTAAACTTGAGGGGAGGGATGCTAAAATTCTGATACAAGAACAAATATATATTTTGCACTTTCCAGTGCTAAAACTTTCTATTCCTAGAAAGGTGGCATAGTTCTGACTTAAAATATCTGAAATGTGATTTAAGTATACATATTTTTAGGGCTTATGTTGAACTTGTTAAAAACAGTCTTTTAAAATTTAACTTTAAAAGAGGAGAGTATAAATATCATAGCCTTGAAAATAAATTAACAGAAACAAAATTTCTAAGGTATTTTTTTTCTTGAATTTCACATACATTAAATTGTATTACCTTGCTGGCAAAAGAATTGCCAGTAGAGAAATGATATGAAAACGGAGGGATTCCAGAGTTAGGAAACAAAATGCTTACACAAACAGCTAGTTGTTTTTGTTTGTTTCCTTTTTTTTTTTTTTGGTAGAGACAGAGTCTCACTTTATTGCCCTCAGTACCTCAGTAGAGTGCTATGGCCTCACACAGCTCACAGCAACCTCCAGCTCCTGGGTAGGTAATTCTCTTGCTTCTTGGGTAGGCAATTCTCTTGCCTCAGCCTCCCAAGTAGCTGGGACTACAGGCCCAGCCACAACACCCAGGTATGTCTGTTTCCTTTTTAAAACAAAATAGGGTTTTCATTACATGAGTCATTAAAACATCGTGTCCATAGCAGTTACAAAGGCAGTCTTATGGTATAGTGGTTAGGTGCTCTATATGGTAACTATCAAAAGAAACAGTAGCACATTTAAGAGGTATATGATAAGAACACACACATTAATGAATTTGAAATAGCCAGTCTTCATCCTCCAACTGTAGTGTCTGAGAGGGCCAGTAAACATGAAAGCATAAAGTGGGGTCCAACACTGATCAAAAGCAGAGCACTAAACAAACTCTAATTTTAGAGAAATGGGGGTCTTGCTATGTTTCCCCAGCTGGTCTTGAGCTCCTGGTGTCAAGTGATCCTCCCACTATGGCCTCTTAAAGTACTGTGATTACAGGTATGAGCCACCACCCTGGCCAAAGTTCTAATTTTAAATGGCCAATTGCCAATGAGGTTGCTACATTTATAAAAATACAGAATGCAGAATTTACACATTTCTAAGTTTGGGGACAAAGAACTTTTTCTTTGGTACTGAACAACCCAACTGGTACCATGTTCACAGAATTGTTTTTAATGATTAAATGAGATTATGATGACAGCCTTTTGAATGTTTTACATCTCTAGATAACTGCAACTCTCATGATCTCTCACTTATTCTTATCCCTTTCTCTTATTCAACAGAAATAAGATTAAATAATAAAATAAAATGTCCATGGTGTTCTCTTAATCTGATGAAAACATTTATGCATTAGGTGGAATCATTTTTCTTATAAATATTTTAAGAACAGGATGGAAAACCACCTGTTTATAAACTATATAATGTGAAGGCTAGGACAGGAATTAGATGAGTATTTCCCAGACTTTTGGATTTAATGGACCATTAAAAATAATAATAGCAATAATGAAATGAGGAAGAGATAAACACTGAATTGACAACTTTACATCTTACCAAGTAAGGACATTAAAATCTTCACATTTTTCTCATGAAACTTAACCAAAAAAAAAAAAAGGAAGGCTGTGGTATCAGAATAAAGGACGTTCTTTAAAGTGCATACATTTGACCTGATTAAGAATTAATTACAAAATTTTACATTTTGTATTACATATTACAAAAAATTACATTTTCCCACAGATAGGAAAAATTGAACACAGGCTATCAGCCCTCAGTGTTAGGACTGTAAGGACTGTCAATCACTTCACCATAATTTTCCTTTGTTTACTACTTGGCCTACATTTTACAATATTAGCAAATTAAATTAAACAAACTGCCTATCTATTTTCTAGAAAACTACTTAAAACAATTGGTTCCCCCCAAACAGCAAATATATAGATTTATACACAATACTTCCACGTCTTAATGACAGCTAATATTTAAATAAGGCTAAGAAAAAATGTATGTAAGTGTTAAATATTCCTTAAGGTGCAAGATTTTGTACCTGGAGCTTATGGATGGGAGTTAGTTATTGACCTGTTTGCTTTCTTTTTTCTTCCATATCAACCAACTCAACACAAGTTTAGAATGTCAGTCTTTCAAATTGCACATCAAAGTCTGCCCATCAAAACACCCAATGAGTCTAAGCTACAAGTATGTAAGTCACGAGGGTCACAAAATAATTTTTGAAAGCTGCTACCAATTTAAATGGACTAAACTGATTGACAGATCCAGAACGAAATTTTCTGCAGATGTGTAATCCTATTGCACCAAAGTGAAAGAGGGGCAGGAAACTGAGGCTCTGGATCTGGCAATCTTGCTTGTGGATCAGCAGAGCACTGTTTTAAACTCTCCTGCAAACAAACCATCTGCTCTGGGAGGAACAGGTGCGAGGATTGCTCCATCTCAGAAGTCCGAGACCTGCCAGAGCAAGAGCGAGACTCATCCCTACTTAAAATAGAAAAACTAGCCCAGCTGGTAGAGAATGCTTGTGAGCTCAAGAGTTTGAGGTTGCCGCGAGCTTCAAAGACGCCCTGCACTCCACGCAGCGCAGGGAGTGAGACTGTCTCAAGAACAAACCATTTGGGGGGAGCCCTTAAATTCTACCAGAAAAGAGGACGTGCATGTAGTATTCCGTGCACACTCTGCCTTTCCTTGACAACTGTTCGTATTTATTCTTGGGACACTAGTTTCAGAATGTTTCCCTTTCCCGCAAACACATACTGGTGAACACTGGAAGAAGGGGCCAGGCAGAGCACGATTATTCCGCGCTGAGGTGAAACGCCCACAGGTAACCGGAAGAAAGCCAGGCTCCCGGCTGCCACGTGACTTGCGTGCTGCCTCGTGGAGGGCGCGTGCGCCGGCCTGCCGCTCCCTGGGAGTCTGCGCACTGGGGCGCTTGCCGTCTTCCCGCGCTTTTGCTGAGGAGGAAGGTCCGTCGAGGTAAAGGAGACTGGTCTTGGGGTGCGACTGCAGGTACGAGCGCGCTTGAAAATTTGACTGAATGTGAAACTAGGAAGTGAGCGAGGATGGAAGCTTCTTTTCAGGGCTTCTAGTGGGGTGGAAGCACAGGCAGGGAAGAAAAGCCGCGGGAAGGGAGTTAAGGTCGCCGGCTTGGCCTGAGGGGCCTGGATCGGAGGGAGTGACGGTGCCTCAGCGTGCCTGAGGGCTGCGTGTCACCACCTGGACGGCCTCCCGGCGGAATGTGCCTGAGGCTCTGCGTTATGACAGGAACATTTAATTTGTTTACAGAAACTGACTTACACAATTCTGAGTTATGTGCACATCCTGTTACTTGGGGAAGGAGAGAGGAGGTGTAAAAGGGAGAACGAAGAGTGGAAGGGGAAGGGAGCAGGGAAGGCCCGTGCCGGGCGTTTCTGGAACATTCTGCAGCACAGCCCTGCATGCCTAGTGTTTCTGTGGCAGCCCCTAAACGAAGCCTGCAGGAATGTAGACGGACCATGAGGAATTTTCAATCTTCCTCTGCTACTTGTTACTCTGTTTTCTATATGTCCATGTTGTAAGTTACTGATCAGACCAATTCATTGCAGTTCTCTGGGACAGTGAGGATTCTCAAACAAACAAGAAGCACCGAGCAGTCAAAATGAAAGAGATAGTTTAAATGTGGATAGAGACCCTCATCTATAAGATTTAGGGACTTGTACCTTTCTAGGGTTCAACATTTAGCCTCCTAAGGAAAATACCTTCAGAATTTGTGGGAAAGTATTTTAAAAGTAAAATTCGATGCTATATTCAGGTAGGATAGGACAGTGGAAATAATCTCAGTCTAGAAGAGTGAGATCTTTGTTCTGATCTAGCCCAGGCGTACTTGCTTGAACTTGGTCACCTATCTCGGTCCCTGTTTTCTCACTTGTAAGAAAAATGAGACTGAATTGAGGAACCCTACGTTATATTCCAATATTAAAGTTTTGTGAAGATAGAGGGATTTTAATGGAGCTGGTTCTAAAGCAAGGCAGAAGTGCCCAGGAGACTAGTTTGGCCAAGTATATATAGAGGAGTAGTTGAAAATGATGGTGGTTGACTCCAGGTGACATAGGACTTTGCAGGCTACCATGGATTTGAACTTAATCTGGAGCAATGAATAGTCAATGGAAAGATTTGAGTTTAGGGTGTGCAGAAATCAAAGCTTTAAAAGATTACCCAAAGAGCAGTGGATAGAATGAATTAGAGAAGGGAGAAATTGAGATTGCTTAAGTGACAGATAATGAGAGCCTAAATTAACTGGGGTGGGGCGGCAGGGGAAGGGAAGGATTCAAGAGAACTGTAGCATGGAATTGGTTCCTAAATTTGGCGTTGCTCTAAAATTTTGGCATTGCTTATGCCTCCAGAATATGATGGCAAACCACCTTGTAAAATCTGATACTAGAAATTGCAAGAGGCCAAGAGAATCTGAGGTAAGCTATATGCTCCGGAGCCTTAATCTTTTATTCTATTTTACATACTCTGAAATTTTCCATTTAAAAAAGCTCTATTGATAAATGGAATTTATTTATCTATGTAAAGACAGAGTCTCACTATGTTGCCCGCCCTGGGTAGAGTGCTATGGCATTATAGCTCACAGCAACCCCAAACTCTTGGGCTTAAGTGAGTTTCTTGCCTCAGCCTCCCAAGTAGCTGGGACTACAGGCTCCCAACACAATGCACGGCTATTTATTTATTTATTTTTTGGTTGTAGTTGTCATTGTTGCTTGGAAGGCCTGGGGCTGGATTCAAACCCACCAGCTCCAGTGTATGTGGCTGGTGCCCTAGCTGCAGAGCTATAGGCGCCAAGCCTGATAAACGGAATTTAATGTTTTCATATTTGCAGAGCTAGAATTGTTTTCCAATGTAGCAGGAACTACATCGACTCCAGTGGCTTTTTCACTAAAGTGTAGGCCTTCAAAAAACTTGAGAGATTTCTTTTTGGTAGCTTGTGATCTAGAGACAGAAGAGAGTTCATACCTTTGTAATAGGACTTTACATAATTATTTTGCTATGGTAAGTAAGATACCTAGGTACTGTAGTTACTGGTCTTCTTAAAGAAGAGCACTATTTCTTGTCCTTTACTGTTGCCATCACAGTTGATCTTTTGCATATGGGACATGATTTTCTTCCTGAGGATATTATATTATTTTGTAAAATTTTGCAAGCATTTAGCTATTGTCTAAATCACAGTTTTGCTGCATTGCTATGAAAACATCTAATGATACAGGACACATTTCCATCAAGGGATTAAAACCATATTCAAAGTCTAATTTAAAACCAAAACAAAGTTTAGTCTTTTGAGCTAGGTGCTTCTTGGGTCTATAAGTTTTCTTGATAATAAAATTTCAAATGACTGATTAGGTCATGTAATTTCTAGCATGTTTGCTTTCTTTCTGAAAAATGTTTTAATTTGCTTTTTAAAAATAAACTGAATTTTTATGTGTATATGTCCTAAAGATCTCATTGACTATACATACTTGTTTTATTTGGTTTTCAAAGCCTCAGATTCCAGGTAGTCCACAGCTATCTTCTGCTGGAAAATCAGATTCATCTGTCTCTGAAAGTTCTGGACTATTTCATAATGATGAATCACTGGAGAAAGATTTGAATGGTGGTGTATAAAAAGCTTATATTTCTATACATCAATTTTATAATGCAGAAGATTTGTAATATTTCCTAACTTAATGATTTTTCTTGAACAGATATGAGCAAGGAAATTAATCTAATGTTGTCTACATATGCAAAGATCTTAAGGCAAGTACTTATAGTAAATTCTCTTGAGTCTTTATGTTAGAAGTTTTCTTCTGGAAACTCTTTAAAGGGAAATTTAATTCTGTGGCTGCAAAACCTGTCCAGTATTAAAACTTAGTAATTTTTTATTCTACCTTAGTTCCTTACAATAGGTTAGTTGGTTATTTTTCGGGAATAACCTTCATTTTTCCACTAAGCAGCCTTTGTTTTGGTATCACCAAAGTTAATAAAATAACTTGTTTTCTAATTAAAGGACATGCTTTGAATTTTATATAAATACCTCTTTGAGAAAAATATTACTTGGTGAAATTAATGATAATAGAATTATGCTAAAAATAAACATTTATTTCAGCCCTCTGTGTCTGTGAGTTCCACAGCTGTATATTCAACCAACCATGGATTGAGAATCCGTATTTTAGGGTAAAAAGTGTATGGTTGTGTCTGTACTGAAGATGTACAGACATTTTTTCTTGTCATTATTCCTTGAACAATATAGCATAACAACTATTTACATAACATTTACGTATCAGGTATTATAAATAATCTAGAGATGATTTAAAGTACATGAAAGAATATGTGTAGGTTATGTGCAAAGACTATGCAATGTGGTATAAAGAACGTACTTGAACATCCATTGATTTAGGTATGGGTCCTGGAACCAATTCCCCATGGATACTTTGTGATGACTGTATTTGTATTTTATCTATACATATTTGAAGGCCAAATTTAAATATTTAATTAGCCTGAGAGTATCATGTTTATGAAGTGCTTTTATAAACTACAAGACAGTCATACCTGTATAATGATTTGTGCGGTTGTAAAAAAATGTATATAATTTAATATTAATGTTATAAAGGTAATACATAAGGTACACTTTCTAATGTGTCAGGAGACTTTTTGAGTAGTCAAAAATATTTGCAGGAATTATTAAACTTTTTCCTGAAGAGTATTAGTAAATTAATGAAAGCAGTTAAAATGAAATCGCTAACAAATATGGTGTAATAAAGAACATCATCATGAGGGTATATTTAGATTAATCTAAAACTTTTTTTCCCATTAGTGAGAGAGCAGCAGTAGATGCATCTTACATTGGCGAGATAGATGGACTCTTCAAAGAAGCCAACGCTATTGAAAACTTCCTCATACAAAAAAGAGAGCTCCTGAGACAGAGGTTTACAGTGATTGCAAACACACTGCACAGATAAAATGTATACCTAAAATAAGCTGAGAATTTAAACTTATTGTTGTAATGGAAAACTGACATTTATCCTTTAAAAGCTCTCTGGTTAATGACAATATACATCCTTAATGGAGAAGGGGAAATTTGAATTTCTTTTCTAGATTTAAAAGGGGCTGTAAGCTGGACATTAATATGAACTATGTCACTTTTCTTTTGAGGGTCAAATAATTGGCACATTTTATACATGTAGAAGTTTAATTTATTTAAATCCTATGGGGATTCTTTTTCTTTTTTTTCTTAAACTTCCTAGACTTTCTTAAATGTCTAAAAGAGGGCTTAGTTAATTTATAATGTTTAACAATATTGTACTTTTTATTTTATAATATTTTGTTTAAATAGGAGAAGATAGTTTTGAAATGTTTTCATGGTTAGTAGTTTTATAAAAGAACATTAAAACCTAAAAGGTAATTTGTCCAATTTCTTAATATATAATAAAACAGAACTGTGTACTCTTTATTTTTAATATTAACCATTTGATTATTTTTCTTTCTTGGTTATTATATATGGCTAATATAAACTCTTGGCCTAAAGTTTTTTTTTAAATTGTAATAGTAGTAAAATAAAACCCAGAAATTACTAACCAGAACCTTGTGTTATTTGGCTTTTTACATGTTAACTACATCAGTGTATGCAATTAATGAATTATATTTAGAAGCCTTAGCAACAACATGGTATGGGATAAAGATTACTGATCTAGAAGTAAAGAAATTACCTTAAACAATAAGATGACTTATTTAGGTTACTTCAATCCTTTTATAATTTAAAAATTGAATTTAGACTAGAAGATCTGTACTATTTATCCATCTAAAAAAATTTCCTTTTGATATAAAGCATAGCTACCAGTTTCTTGAGAACTATTGATATATGTAGATAACTATATAACTATATGGGATAACTATATTTATTAGATTTAAAAAAAAATCACAGTATCCATTTTTTAATCATAGTTCAGTCAAATCACACACACACAGATGTATATTCCAATATAAGCAAAAAAATTTGGACACATTTGCTTATGGTATTATAGGGAATTGGTATTTCTAAGAGAGATAGCATATTTGCCTTGCTACCTACTAAACTATAAAGTAAAATATCATCATTAAATTTCTGTTTAAAGGAATAAATACCACATGACATGAATGCCTATATAAGAAAGAATAGCAGAAGTGAAATAAAATAATATTTAGTAAAAAAAAAAAACCCTGGAAAAAAATTACTGGGTTAGTACAGGTTTCCTCCCCTCCCCTCCATACCATTCCTTGCCCTTCCCATCCCTTTCCTTTCCTTTCTCAGACAGAGTCTCGTTCTGTTGCTCTGGGTAGACTACTATGGCATCATAGCTCATAGCAACCTCAAAGTCTTCGGTTTGAGCAATCCTCTTGCCTCAGCTTCCCAAGTAGCTGGAACTACAGGCATGCACCACTATACCCAGATAGTTTCGCTATTTTTAATAGAGATAGGATCTTGCTCTTGCTCAGGCTGGTCTGAAACTCCTGAGCTCAAGCAATCCACCAGCCTCAGCTTGTGTGCTAGGATTACATGAGTGAGTCACTGTGCCTGACGAGTTCTTATGAAAAAGAAAGAAAAGAAAAAGTAGGGTGAAATGACTTAAAGATAGAGGGAAAGAAAGAAAAGTAATTTGTTGCCAGATTTTAGAGTCTTTCATTGACAGTGTAGTTTTGGACTTTATTCTGTATGTGAACCTTTTATAGGAGAGGAGTGGCTTATGGAATTGAGCCCACGGATCAAGATCAATGGACTTAACTATATATATCATGTGAGAACAGATTCACAAAAGCAAATTTTAGGAAAAGAGAACACTATGGGTTGTCTAATTTTAATATTTTGGACAGGTACTTAGAGATAGGCTGTTGGAATACTGGTCATGGAAATGAGACTAAGATTACAAGTGTTTTGAAGCCCCACCTCTAACCCCCCCAACACTCCACCCCATTCTGTCAGTGAGCCAGGGACAGCCCAGGAAATTCTCTGTGTGTTCATTGCTTAGTGGTACTTAAATCTGCCACTGAGTGTGAGGATTTGGAGATCTTGGAATCTGCTTAACACAAAAATGTTTTTTCGAATCCTCCATTCTCTTGGCAATCTTTCTGCCACTGCAGTGGGCATCCTTTCGGTGATAGTGCACCGGCTTCCAGGTAGGAAATTTGCCCCTTCCTCTTCCTTGTTCTCTTCTGTTACTGGTCTGCACCCTGTCACTGGTCTGCACTTAGACTTCTATGCCTCTTTTCTGAAGATTTTTGGGAGTTTCTGAAGCTTCCTACTCTGTGTGTAACAGATACAGGCAACAATCTTTCAGAGCCAGAAGTTCTTGCAGACAGGATGGGTTAGCTATTGTCCGGGAAACATCTGTTATGTTTGTATATTTTATACAACATATAAGGACAGGATTCAGGGATTAGGGATTCTCTTGTATCTGCAATAGGAAGAATATACACTATTTAGAGTTTTCTAAAGTGAAGATCACTGCCACTTTCTTGTAAAAGTTTGGTTCTTCTATTTGTATTCTGGGAGACTGCTTTAAAACCTGTTTATTGTTTTATACTTTCTATTATGGCTACTGTTGTTACATGATTTATTTTTTGAAATTGGTTGATTTATAGCTATCAAAAATACTGATATACACTATAAATTTTTTAATTATTTCATTTCAATAATTTAGAGCCTATAGTAGTCAAGGTATTATGTACTGGAGGGAGAAGGGAGACAAAAACCAGACCCTATTCTCAAGGAGTACTGGTAGCACTCATTTGTCACAAAAGACCAAAGAAGATAAGTACTCTGCCATATGAGAGCCATAAGCAGATGCTGTGTGAATTCAGACCGAGATAAATTAATTCTTGCTGTAAAAAATGAGAATTCCATGTTTATGAAGCAAGTAACATGAAAATGGGATCTTGAAGGATGAGTTGGGTTAGTGAATGTCATCTGAAGAAGATGGGTGATATCCTAGGTGAAGAGAATGGTATGATTATGATTAAGAGAAAATAATGGGGAATGGTCCAGTTGGGCTGCAGTGGAAGGCATTAGTGAGAGGCAGAGATGGACAGGTAGTTTGAGGTGAGACTGTACAGGACCTGTGCTTGGCCAAGCAGTTTAGGGTTTGCTTGGTAGACAGGAACCTTGTGTGAAGGTTTTATGGAAGAACATGTGATACAATGAGATCTACACTTAGGAAAATTATTTTAGTACTAGTGCTTCCCAATCTTTTTCAGATCATAGCACACATAAAAAAGTATTCACCAAACATTGAGGTAAATTGGATGGGTTCTGGAGCCCTGATGAACTACTTAGTGCTGCAGGGAAATGGCCTGGGGTATCTGGCCCTTCCAGAGACTCAGGAGTTCCACAATTCAGAAGCTCTGGTATAGAACTAGATAGCTTGATTCTTGTCTAGTTTCTCCTTCCATAAGAGGCTTTTAGAAAACCCAGTTAAAGAGCTGTAAGGGGTCTTTCTCTCCTTTCCTCCTTCATGAGAGGGACCCACTTCCAACTCTCTTTGGGAGTGCTTTAAACTTTCTCTTTGTTCTAAATAAAATCTCTCTTTATTGCCCTGAAAAAAAAAGTTATAAGGGCCTAAATCAGGACAGTGAGAAGGACATGACTGATAGGCCAGAGAAGTTGAGGCATCAGTACTGATAAGGACAAGGTAAGGCCAGGAAAAAAACTGGGGAAGGCTCAGTCCAGGAGGGAGGGACTTGTAAAAATCTTTACAAAGGATTTACCCTAGTCCCCCTTGCAGACTTTTGAGCTCTAGTAATTTATATGGGCCACCCCATACCATTTTCTTCACATCCCTTACTTGCCCAATAGTGAGCAGAATTTAACCAGTTAGTGAATGTGAGGGGCAATGGAGAAATTATATTCAAGGCTCACAGAGATATTGAAACTAGCTGATTTAGCAGGTGGGAAAACTTATGGTGAAGGGGGAGAATGAAGAATTCTGTTCTGACATGTTGAGAGGCACATGCAAGAAGTAACTGGTGAAATTGAGTGACAGGAGAGTGCTGAGATTAAAGAGTAAAGGCTCAAGATCAGACTTTAGAAACATGTTCATGAGGTGATGATAGGAAAAGGAGCTGATAAGTGAAATTAACCTTTGGAAAGTATCTACTGTCATTGAATTGAATTATTACAACAGACATAAACAGGAAATATTAATGTTCTTTTTTCCCATTTTATCATTGAAAAACCTGAGGCTCAGAGAGATTAAGTAACTTGCGCAAGATTGTCAGCTAATAAGTAATCAAGCTGATATAAAGTAGAGAAAAGTCAGGGAGCAGGGAAGTTAGAGCAATGTCTCAGAAGATAAGAATAGAAATGGATTTAAGGAAGTGTTGACAGTATAAAATTCCATGAAAAGTTTGTAGAGCATACATAGATTGCCAGTAGCATTCTATGGAGTATAGAACATAGGGATATGTAAATATTTTCTAAAATGGAAAATGCTTTAAATTCCTGTGATTTCTACTCATAGAAATGCCCAGTCAGTAATTAGTAATTTAGTTCTACTTAAATAAATAAGAGGAGTAAAATACCTTATCTCTGGGAATTTGTTTTAATTTAGGGGAGAATAAGAGCATATAAATGTTATTAAAAGCAGAGTAAAATAAATATCTGAGGGTTTCCTTCTCTATCTTTTCAAAGCATTCTCTTTATACCTCTAATACTGTGGTTCCCAAATTTTAGTATACTTAAGAATACTTGCTCCCTGCTCTCTCCGGGTTCTGATTTATAAGGACCAGAGTGGAGTCTAGGAAACTGCATTTTGGAACTATCACCAGGTATTTCTGTAGCAAATAGTTCTAAGACCAGACTTAGAAACAGTGGTGAAACAAAACACTACAGTATTGGTGATCTGTTTGTTTAGTAAGCAGGCAGTTACTTTATGTCAGGGTTCTACTTTTTATCCGTCAGTACTTTATTCATTCCACTTGGTGGAGAAAGAAAGATGTTGCATCTTATTGTATTGATTCACTACAAGCTATGTAAATAATAACGGCTAGCCTTTTTGAGTATTCTAAAAGTTTTACATAAAGTAACTATTCCTTATAGACTTAGGAGTGTTAAGAATTATTATTATGGGCCAGGCACGGTGGCTCACACCTGTAAACCTAACACTCTGGGAGGCTGAGGTGGGTTGATTGCCTGAGCTCATGCCTTCAAGACCAGCCTAAGTCAGAGTGAGACCTCTTCTCTAAAAATATCCAGGCGTAGAAGGTGCCTATAGTCCCAACTACTTGGGAAGCTGAGGCAAGGGGGTCACTTGAGCCTACGAGTTTGAGGTTGCTGTGAGTTGTGACACCATGGCACTATACTAAGGGTGACAAAGTAAGACTCTGTCTCAAAAAGAAAAAAGTAATTATTGTCCACTTTGGAAGGGAGGAAGCAGAACACAGGTAGGTTATAAGTATTTACTTAAAGGATACTTATTTGGGAAGTGTCAGTTTTAAAACCAGACTGCAGTAAGGCAGAGGTTCAACTCACACTCTTAAATATTACAGGGAAGGACTGTAATATTTGAGCTAGATTTTGAATAATTGATGGAATTTTCTTAGACATAGATATTGAGATGGGCATTCAGGATGAAAGTGAATTTTACTGGGAAAATACAGAAAGAATTAGGTTTGACTGAATTGCTATATGTCATGTAGGAAAGTAGAAGTTCTCATGTGCTCTGTGGTTTAAATTTTTGAAATGTTTGAAAGAAATGGGATATTAATTTGCTAAAAGAAGGAAAATATCATTTCTTTGAGGAGTAATGTCTCTATATGTTAGATCATTTTTCCAATTAAACTTTTATGAAATAAAGGATTACCTTTCATAGCACCTAATTAATTGTATATTTGACCATTCCTCTGCTTTAGGTAATATCATCTTGTGAACACTCAGTAAGTAGGAAATAATAGGGACAATTTTCAGTTCCTCATTATGCCATAATGACTTTTATTTCATGTGGCTTTGGGCTTCAGATAATTTCAGACTGAGTATCACTGCATAATATAATTTATGATACCCTTCTCCTGGAAAATGTCATGTACATTCATGTATATGCCATTAAAATGAAAGAAATTAAATTTAAGATTTTATTAAATTCATAGGAATGGCTATGAAATCTTTGGAATCACGTTTTGGTATATCTAAAGTACTGACTGATATCAGTGTTGTTATAATGATACTGTGTGGTGGTCATTTCTTATCTCAACAATGAGGTTGCTGGGCAGCACCTGTGACTCAATGAGCAGGGCGCTGGCCCCATATACCGAGGGTGGCAGGTTCGAACATGGCCCCAGCCAAACTGCAACAAAAAATAGCCGGGTGTTGTGGTGGGCGCCTGTAGTCCCAGGTACTCAGGAGGCTGAGGCAAGAGAATCGCCTAAGTCCAAGAGCCCAAGGTTGCTGTGAGCTGTGACACCCCAGACTCTACTGAGAGTGGTAAAGTGAGATTCTGTCTGTAAAAGAAAAACCCCAAAGAGGTTGCTTTTAGCACATCTAGGGTTAACATGTTGTTGACTACATGTTGTAAACAGACAAGCATTGTTCAGCTCCAAGAAAAGATTAAAAATAGTAATTCAAGTCTTGTTTGATTCTTAAACAGATTAGTACTACAAGAAATACAGGAAGGATTGCTATGATTTGAAAATGGAGAACAAAAGCTTTAATAGTCTGAGAGTGAGGAAGGAGAGAGTGAATATTTGGAGACTCTTTGGTGTTAGGTTCACATTTTCTTAAGGTACCAATTGATAAGATTATTTTTCATGACAAACAGGCAAGTTTATAGATGATTTGGTAAAGTTTTTTTCTTCTTTGGTTTCCTTTTACAGTTTTGAAGAAGTACTTGAGAAATACTCATCAGAAAAAAGCCACCTTTGGGCAGCCGCGGAATCTGCCATGTATTGCACCGCTGGTGAGCACAGTGGAGGAGACCCCACAGGTCATCTCTGCTGAAGTTCGGGGACATTTTCCTGAGTGGCTTAATGGCTATCTACTTCGAATTGGACCTGGGAAGTTTGAGTTTGGGAAGGATAAGTAAGCCTTGATTTTTGGAGAAAAATTTGCATTTCTCAACACAAGCAGGTTCTATGGAATATGCGTTGATATCTACTTCCACTCTGAGGCTAACCTTGCCATTCTATCCCTTTGATTACAGATGAGAAAACTATAGGCTAGTGGAGAAAAAAGGAGATTTTATTCTTTTTTAAAAGTCTTGCTTTTTCTGCTGTTCAGAATATTATAAATTTGAAGCACTCTGTAGGTTTGTGCCAAGAGAGGAGCAGTATCAGGAGTTCTCTGTGTGACAATCGAGCTGTTTCACCACAAGTTCCTGAAGGAAGGGCAATGTCTATTCATATCATTCTGTCCCTCATCCTGTACTCCCCAGACACACTGACCTTCTTACTTCCTCAAACCAGGCACAGCTAGATTTGCTCAGCATTTTACAGTATCTACCTATATTCCCAAGTCTGCTCTTGTCATTTAGATATCTATTCAAATCTCATGTCCTTCAAGCTTTTCCTAATCTTCCAATCTGAAAATCCAGTACAGTTGTCCCTTGGTATCCATAGGGCTTAGTTCCAGGCCCCGCTCAAATACCCAAATCCAAGGATGCTCAAGTCCCTTATGTATAATGTGATGTATTGGTATATAACTTACGGATTCCTCCCATATGCTTTAAACCATCTCTGTATTACTTATAATTTCTAATACAATGCCTACACATCCCTTCATTCCTGTGGACTTAGTACTTAGCAAGTTAAGTTTTGCTTTTTAGAACTTTGTGGACTTCTTTTCTTCTGAAAAGTTTTTGATACATGGTTGAATCCATGGATGTGGAATTTATGGATATGGAGGGCTGAATTAAAATATTGCCTATTTTAATTCTCTACATAGCATTCCTGATCTCTAGTATTTTTTGTTTGTTTATTTATGTGTTAGGTGTATTTCCTGACCAGAATGTAATTTCCATGGGGGCAGGGACTTTTTCTAATTCATCCAATATCCTTACTATCTAGAATCTTCCATCTATATAACACTCTGTATATGAATGGAAATAAATGAAAAACCTGGAACTCTTTAACATGATTTCTCTGAGCATCTGCTGGGGACATGAGATGATATGAAGAAACCCCTATGACCAGAAAGGAATCTGCTTTGTTTCAAACATTTTTAAATATTAGAAAAACTTTCTTATTATACAAATTTTACCCATATAATAAAACTTTTTGAAATACAGAAAAGGAAGGTAGGGGGTAGCGTGTACCACTTGACACATTGTCTTTTAGCACTTTGGTATATTTCCTATTAGTCTTTTCCATTATTTTTATAAATTTGTTTTAAATAACTATCATATTATATGTAGTGTTTTTGCCCAGCTTAAAAAACTTCACACTATTATAAACCTTCATATCCTTGTCGCTACAAAGTCTAAATGACCATTATTTTTAATGTCTGGATATTCCAGGAATCATTGCTTTTGTAAAAAAATTGTGATGAAATATACATAACATAAAATTTGCCATCTTAACCTTTTTAAGTATAGACATCAATGGCATTGAGTACATTTACATCATTGTGCTACTGTCCATCTACAGAACTAATTTTATCTCGCAAAACTGAATCACTCTACCCATTAAACACTAACTCCCTATTCTTCACTCCCTATCCCACTTCCCTTGCAACAACCATTCTACTTATGAATATGAATAGAGGGGCAATTGGATTTAATTTTTTCAATTTTCCTCTTCCCACCTGCACATTTCCACATGTAGGTACTTATTCTCACTTCCTTGGTGTCAGAGGAAGGGGCCCTCTTCCTCTCTTTTAAAACTTTGCTAAATCATTGTCTCTCCTCACTTCCTTTTCTGTTGATTAAATCACTCTACTGTTCCTGACTCTAGGCCTAGTTGGAGACTGATTATGCTCCTCCCGTTCCTCTCCAGGTGTTGTTGTAAATAGACCAAGAATCAGGGGCATGTTCAAGATATTCTTGACTAAGATATATATATTTCTTAACAGTCAGATATTTTCATTCGCTGAATATGTTGCATCTTGTCTTTGCTGAATAATAGACTTACATGTATAAAATGATAGTGCTAGAAAGAAATAAAATGCAGTGATTTTTTTTTAGAATGAAGAGATGGGGGGTATATTGTTTGTTTTTCCTAGCAGCTTCAAGAAGTCCTTAGGAAGTTACCTTAGATGCCAGAACTGGGGTGGGATGGAGAGGAGAAAAGGAAGGTTTAGGAACTGGGGGAAGAGAGGGAATTGTGGGGTAAATTTAAAAAGCATGAGCTACCAGAGAAGTTCTGCTTTTCCCTATTTTACATGTCTGTTTTTCACACAAGTTATAAAAAAAAGCTTATAAAGCAAGGAGAAGAAGAAAGTGGAATATGTTGGAGGGAAAAAACACTGTTATTAATAGTTCAGTGCAGCCAAACAAAGACTGAGAACAAGTGGTTTGAGGGAAAGGAAAGAGAAGTTTATTAATTTGCCAGCAAATGTCAGACTCTTATCTTAAAGTGCCTTCATCCTCCCTTTAATGTCTGGATGATATACAGCTTTTAAAGGGAGTTTTCAACTTTAGGCTATTGCTGTTTAACTATAGCATCTCCAGTGAGGACAATCTCATGACCTCTGCTTAGACCAGTGGTTCTCAACCTTTGGTGTTCAAACGACACTTTCACAGAGGTAGCGTAAGACCATCCTGCATATCAGATATTTACATTATGACTCATAACAGTAGCAAAATTACAGTTATGAAGTAGCAACGGAAATAATTTTATGGTTGGTGGTCACCACAACATAAGGAACTGTATTAAAAAGGGTTGTGGCATTAGGAAGGTTGAGAACCACTGGCTTAGACAATTTCTCTGTCTGGATAATTCCATTGAGCCATCTTCTGTGGTACTAAAATATAAACAACACTGCCCTGATCCTCTAGTTACTGGTTTTAGGCAGGAATATAGATTTTAATTCCCCCAAAGGGTGAAGGTTTCTTAAAGAGACAACTCTTAAAACATTTTATTCCTTTTTAGGTTGTTACCTCTGTTAACTACTAGCCTGATCTCCAAAGAGTAACACTGTCTTACAAAAGGCTTATGGTATTTCACCTGCTACAGAAGGAAAAGCCATAGTATATAGTTCAAACCAAGCAACAAAGCCACTCAGGATCCAGTCTTGCCACAGTACTCTTTGTAGATGAGCATCTTTGTGAGAGAAGTGGGTGGTCCTCACAATTTTTACTTTGTCCTTAAGTGAATTTCTTTGGACAATTTTACTTTGTCCACAAATTAATTTCTTTGGAGCCAGCAGTGGGCATTTATAGCAAGAACAAGATCTTGCCTGCCCCTCTGGTGAGATGTACAGATATCTTCAGATCAAGGAGAGGTAAACTAAGACTTAGTTTAGCGATTGGCTCCCTAGAAAAGACTTAAAGGAGTAGGCAGGGACCTAGGGAAGGCAATATAACCCTTACTTAACCTGTAAGAAAGACTAGTGCCACTCACTTGTGAAGCTCTTATTGATCTATTAGATGCCATTTAACAGATCCATGCTAGCATGCAATCAAAGTAGTGACATGCTAAAGGCCTTTCTTTAATTACCTTTTTTTTTTTTTTTTTTTTGAGATAGAGTCTCACTCTTTTGCCCTGGGTAGAGTGTTATGGTAGCTTATAAGAACTTCAAAGTCCTGGGCTCAAGCAATCCTCCTGCCTCAGCCTCCTGAGAACCTGGGATTATAGGTGCTCACCACAATGCATGGCTAGCTTTTCTGTTTTTAGTAGAGATGGGATCTCAATTTTGCTCAGGCTGGTTGAACCCCTGAGCTCGAACAATCCACTTGCCTGTATCTCCCAGAGTGGTAGGAATGTAGGTGTGAGCCAATGCTCCTGGCCTTCAATTAACTTTTTAAAATCAGTGATTGACTTGAAGACACACTTATCAGTTTTTAAAGTTAACAAATGTAGGCAGAGTACTATAAAGCCTCAGCACCTTTATCTCTGCCACTCTCCTGGCAGGACTTTCAGATCCACAGTGATGATAGTCCAGTCCAGGGGTCCTCAAACTACAGCCCATGGGCCACATGTGGCCCACTGAGGACATTTATCTGGCCTGCCCACTGTTTTTGCCCCCACTGCCAGTCCTGTTTCACAGTGGACTCATTGCAGCCTGCAAAATCTGTTAGCGGTAAAACCATTGGTTGCATTCCCAAACAAAACGTGTGGATTTACTGGAAAAGTTGCAAAAGGAGTTCCAATTTAAATTTTTTATTTTTAATTTTATTATCTTTATCATTAAATCATAGCTGTGTACAATAGTGCAATCAAGGTGTACAATGTGCTGGTTTCATATACAATCTTAACTATTCATCAAACTGATTAACAAAGCCTTCCTGGCAATTTCTCCGTTATTATATGAAGACATTTGTATTCTGCATTTAGCAAGGTTCACCTATACCCTTCTAAGATGCACCGTAGGTGTGGCCCCACCAATTACCCTCCCTCCACCCCAACCTCCCGTCTTCCCTCCTTACCCTTGTCCCTTTCCCTATATTCTTGTTTTATAGTTGGGTTATACCATTCATACGACAGCTATAAATTAGCTTCATACTAGGGCTGAGTACATTGGATACTTTTTCTTCCATTCTTGAGATACTTTGCTAAGAAGAATATGTTCCAGCTCCATCCATGTAAACATGAAAGAGGTAAAGTTTCCATCTTTCTTTAAGGCTATGTAATATTCCATGGTATACATGTACCACAATTTATTAATCCATTCATGAATTGATGGGCACTTAGGTTTTTTCCATGACTTAGCAATTATGAATTGGGCTGCAATGAACATTCTGGTACAGATGTCTTTGTTATAATGTGATT
>CAUYON010148380.1:0-35062 GCA_963573935.1 Arctocebus calabarensis
AGACTGACCAACCTGCATTAATCAAATAATCACACAGAGAACGAGACAGTTTTTGTGACACTATTCCAGACCAGTGCAAGGAAGTGAGATATCTAGTTAGCCTGTAGGGTTTGAGATGGGGGTGCTATCCTGTTGTGGGATACATGCCCACAGGACTCCAGACCAAGGAGGATTTCTCAGTCCTGTGGTCCTGTGACTGGTGTTCAGGGTGAGAGGCCTGCCCTTCTGTTTCCCCTGGTGAGAACCCTAATTGTAAGAGCCTGCAGCCTGTCCTTCCCTGTTCTGTGGGCTACAGATGGCAGACCTGCTCCCTGCAGCCTTTCCATTAGACCAGTCCCTGATCCCCAAATGTCCTACTCCTCCAGGCTGTCCTCCAGCAGCAACAGAGAAAGCACTGAAAAGCCAGGTCTGCCCATCTTGCTGCTGTGCTCACCTGCCTTTAGCTCCCTACTGCTCTTAGAATAAGGACCATCATCTTCAACCCGACCAGCCAGGTCCAGGCAGAAAAGTTTGGAAAGCAGAGAGATCGCCGGGCAGGGATAACACTACCTTCCAAGCCGCAAAGGTTGGGCTTTGGGGATTCTCTCGCTAAAAGCCAGAGATTGTTCTGCAAGGCAACCCGCCGGCATTCCTTGACCCCGCGGCACCGCCGGCAGCAGCTGCGGGCAGGGGGCGGAGCCTGTTGCCTAGCTACCAGCATCTGCCCGGCAGAGCTCAGGGCTACGGGGTAGGGGGTACTGTCCCGCCCGGCTTGAAGTCCCCTAGGGGATTTGGAATTTACCTGGGAAATCAAAATCATGAGCTGGGCTCCTCTTTGCGCAGCTTTGTAAAATAGATGCCCTTCTAATTTTGTCTTCGGACACTAGCCCCGTGTCCCTCAGCGTATCCCCTGCTTTCTTTCCTTTTGGGGAGTCCTTTGCTCCTTGCAGCTTCAGTCTCGGCCTGCTTTCGGAGGCTCTATGAGGCTCTCTGCTGCCCTCTGTCGCACCGGCGATCCCACTGAGTAGTTGTCCCTCCCACACAGGTCTGCGAGCTTCCTGGAGGCAGTGACCAGGCCTTGTGTGTCTGTGTCCTCAACCTCAGCCTTGGGCACCCGCTGCAGCATCTTTCCCTTACGTTTTCACTCTGTCTCCTGGGACGTTACACAGGGATCAGAGGACCAGAGTAACCTTTGAAACAATACTCTGTGCCAAGCTCCGCACACCTTCCCTCATTTAATCCTCACAACTCATGCAAGGGTGCACTGTCAACCCTAAATCATAAAGAAAGTAAGGCACAGGGAGGGAGGGTGATTTGCCCAAAGCCATGTTGTCAGTGGCAGAACCCTAGGCAAGTGTGGGCAAGGGTGTGGAGAGGGCAGCTTACACCCTGGGACTGTTACAGAGTTGCTAATGTCCATTTTGCTCTGAGTCACCACCCTGAATGCATGCTTGTTTCGAGGCAAATTCCACAGCGCAGGGCGAGCAGCCTAAGGGTATTGCCTCTTTAAACCTCTGGCCACCTCACTGACCATAGCATGCAAGACCTCCTGAGAGAATCCTAAAGTTGGCATCATGGTGCATCAGCAGGAAGAGCCCTCACAGTCTCAGGTGTAATCGCCCACTGGGCTAGAAGGTAGCCAACATCTGTCACCTGAACTTGCACCGTGGCTGGTCACGGGGAGCCCCATTGTGTGAGCCAAGATTGGCAGCATGGCTGTTACTGTGTTCAGGATGGAGCAAGGTGGGGAAGGGTATCTTCTAAGACTGCACTTCTGGAATTTGCTCTCCCATACCCCACTAGAGAGAACCCCTGATATTCCCAGTTTTCTGGAAAGTCAGGCAAGGGTGCCCTGAAGCCTCTTGGAGACAAAATGCGGCTTGGGGGCCTAGGCAAGGGAGGAGGTCCTGCAGCCCTGGGGATTCTCACAGCTCCTTCCACTCCTGAGTGCTGTGGTCTTAGTGGGCCTGGGCCTAGGCCTGTCTTACTGAGGAGCTGCCCTAGACCCCGTGAGCTAAGGCTGCCTTTCCTTAAGCAAGGTCGAGGATCTTAGGACCCTACTCTTTCTACCTATGTGCTCGTGGGACCATGGTGTAACCTCTTCAAGCCTATTTCTGTCCCCTAGTAACATTGGTTCAGAGGTATGCTAAGGATGCAGAAATGCTGTGTGACATCTCCCTCCAATGCACCCCTTGGTGCACAGCATATGGTACCTGTGTCATTGGATGTCTGAAGGCAGTGTCCTCTTCTTTGAGACCCTGTCAGAGGCTTGGGGTACCCACATGCCAGGCACTATGCTCAGAACTCTCCATGGTGAGCTCTCAGGCCAGCACTGTGGACTTTATCTGTCACATGACAGAACTAGGGTCTATAGAGATTAGGCCCTTGTCCTCAGTCACACTGTTTACCTGAGTCCAGAGCTGAGTTCCAAAGCACGTGGTGCTTTCCTGCTTCTCAGAGAGGGAGAATTGTCCCCTCCCTCTGTCCTCACTTGGGGAAGTGGCTCCCCAGGACTTGCTCCAGTAGGTGTGGACAGAGCAACACACAAAACAGCTAGCTTAGGGCTTATACAAGAAATGAAATCACTTTTTAAAAATTTCCAAGCTCTTTAATTTCATTTTGAAAATGATGAATAGAGAAGCATGAACTATGATTTTTTAAAACATGAGCATTAATAGCATTTTAAAATTTAAGTCTGATCCTTTTTTAAGGTAGATTAATTCAAATGTAACCTAGGAAACAGTTTTTTTTTTTTTTTTTGAGACATAGTTTCACTCCATTGTCCTCCATAGAGTGCTGTGGCGTCACAGCTCACAGCAACTCCACCTCTTGGGTTTAGGCGATTCTCCTGCCTCAGTCTCCCAGTAGCTGGGACTACAGGCATCTGCCACAACACCCGGCTATTTTTTGTTGCAATTTGGCCGAGGCCGAGTCTGAACCTGCCACCCTTGTATATGGGGCTGGCACTCTACTCACTGAGCCACAGGCACCGCCCCTAGGAAACAGTTTGATTTTTTACTAGGATAGTTTCATTTCATGGCCATTTCTTCATCTTTCTCCAGGCTTTTAGTCTGTTTTTGTTTGAAATTAATTAATTAATTACTTGTGAATATAAGTAATGTGTAAAAATGGTAAACAATTTAAAACTGTGGGGCCAGGTGTGGTGGCTCACGCCTGTAATCCTAACACTCTGAGAGGCAGAGGCAGGTGGATTTCCCTGAGCTCACAGGTTCAAGACCAGCCTGAGCCAGAGTGAGACTCCCCGTCTCTAAAAATAACTGGGCATTGTGGCAGGCACCTGTAGTTCCAGCTACTTGGGAGGCTGAGGCAAGAGAATCACTTGAGCCCAAGAGTTTGAGTTTGCTGTGAGCTGTGATGCCATGGTACTCTATGGAGAGTGATGAAAGTGAGGTTCTGTCTCAAAACAAAAACAAAAATAAAACAACTGTGAGCCAGGAACAAATATTTTTTCCCACCTCTGTTACTCATTCTAATTTTTTTTTTTTTTTTTCAGTTTTTGGCCAGGGCTGGGTTTGAACCCACCACCTCTGGCATATGGGGCCGGTGCCCTACCCCTTTGAGCCATAGGCGCCGCCCTCATCCTAATTTCTTTCCTTTAGGGGCATTCTCTTTTTTATGTCTCCTTCCAGAGGTGATATATTTATATATAATCTTATTAAAGATTTATATATTTCTTTATTTATAAATAATCTTTTTATTTATTTATATATAATCTTTTTAAAAAATTAAACTTTAATTTTAAGACACTTGTAGATTCATATACAGTTATAAGAAATAATACAGAGAAATCCATTTATCTCATTCCCCCAAGGGAAACACTGTACAAAACTACACTACGATATCACAGCCAGGCTGTTGATGCTGATACAATCCCCCCAATTTATATTTATATTCAGTTTTACATTTTACATTTGAGTTAATTTTTGTATATGATGTGAGGTATAGGCTGAGGTTCTTGTTCCTTTTTTTTTTTTTTTTTGGCTAATGGATGTCAGTTACTCTAGCACTGTATGTTCCTCCGCTGAATTGGAGTTTTGGGACCTTTGTCAAAACTAAGTTGAGTGTATTTATGTGGGTTTATTTGCGGGTTCTCTATTCCATTCCACTGATCTATTTTTTTAAACACATGTGCAAATGGTAGCACACAAAAACAGTCACTGTTACTCTGTTCATTAGCATGAATCAGGGTTTCTAAGCCTTTTTTTTTTTTATCCTTTTTTAGTTTGGTGACACCTGAGAGTAGTGCTTTAAATGGATAAAATAAAATCCATAAGGTTATAGAGAAAACTAATTAGGTTTAATACACTTGTCAAAATAGAGAGAAATATGTCTGTGGTTTGGTAATACATGTACTTCTCGACCAACACATTAAATATCACTGTCTAGCTGTGAGTCTAACCACCGTTAATAGTTTCGAAGTAGTAGTATAGTTGATCTTTTGAGATACTTGTGAGAGAGGAGGCGTAGGCCCCATACTGGGGAGTTATTTACCCATATCTAGAATGCCAGAGACTTCTGGAAATATACATCAAAAGTTCAGAACTCAGGGCAGCTCCTGTGGCTCAATGAGTAGGGCGCCAGCTCCATATACCAAGGGCGGCAGGTTCAAACCCGGCCCCAGCCAAATTGCAACAAAAAATAGCCGGGCACTGTGGCAGGTGCCTGTAGTCCCAGCTACGCAGGAGGCTGAAGCAATAGAATTGATTGAGCCCTGGATTTGGTGGTTGCTGTGAGCTGTGATGCCACAGAACTCTACCCAGGGTGACAGCTTGAGGCTCTGTCTCAAAAAAAAAAAAAAAAAACAAAAACTGTTTTTCTTCAAATTAATACATAATGTCTGTATACAATTATGGTAATGTTAATTTTACTGTTATGAGTAGGAAGCATACAAAGCAAACTCTGTGCTACTTCTGGATAAAACACAACCAGTTTGTTAGTTGATTTATATTTAATTTTAATCTGTCATGACTTTTGTAATGCCTGATGCACAATTCCCCTTATGGCTGGTTAGCAGCCCAGATACAGCTACCTAATACCAACAGGTTATACTAACCAGATGGATCCCTTAGAAATAAGCCTTTTCAACTCACTATTACCAATAGAAGTATACAGAATGGTGTGGTGGCATATAAATGGCTAAGAACCACTGTTTTAGCATGAAATTCCCCTGATAATATTATATTTGGGTATTTATGTGACTGGTTAAAACTGACAAGGACAAGATAGATGATGTTCACAGGCAAGAGGACTGAAAACAATGCCACATAAAAGAACA
This sequence comes from Arctocebus calabarensis, assembly GCA_963573935.1. Taxonomy (NCBI): domain Eukaryota; kingdom Metazoa; phylum Chordata; class Mammalia; order Primates; family Lorisidae; genus Arctocebus; species Arctocebus calabarensis. The sequence goes on from CAUYON010148380.1 coordinate 5,276, forward strand.
GATGAATTCTATTAAATATGGGCTAAATTCAGAAGAGATACTAAGAGAGTAAGAATGAATAAGATGATTAAGGTTTCCAAATAATTGCAGGGCTCTAGTTATCTTGAATTTTGAGAGAAATGCTTCCTACTCTTCCCCTTTCCTAATATATAATGATCCTCTTCTAATTTTACATTCATGTTCTTACAGAACTTTGTCCAAAGCATGCATATAGCACTTAACATGCATACTTGCTTTATGGTTACCTATGCATCTCTGTCTACCACCAAGATATAACTCCTTAGGGAAAATTAAAATTTAACTCATTACTATACCCTCAATTTCTGTATTGCATGTTACCCAGCACATAGTATGCATTTTAAAAAAACTATCCAATTGAACTTCCTCATTGTTCAGTGTACTTACACTTTCTAAAGAAAATCAGAGCTGTCAAAGGAGAACTGCCACATACTACATAGGTAGCAGTTTACCCTAGCCCTCTACCTACACTGATCTCACAGCTTTTTCCCCTTAAAGATCAACAAAATACCTACTCTCATTTCAAGGTGCATCTGAAGAGTCTCATCCTCTAGGAAGCTTTTCCTGACTCCCTCTTGTGGACTTAGTCTCTGACCTTTTCTCTGTACTTTTAATGCATCCCGCAGTGATCAATTGTATTTAAGCACCTAAAGCATATCATTAAGACTCATTTGTTTACAAGTTGGGCTCCTCCTATTCAAAGCAGCCCTAAAACACACAACCTGAATGGATAAAATGAATGGGTAGGCTGAACGTCACTGGTCACCCAAAGATTTTAAGTATCCACTGGACCACCGTTTGGTGGGGGTGTTTTCAAAATGTTCGGGCATTTAAATTTAGGGTGATATCCCACCAACCTTTAAAGTCCCTTGCGGCGCGCTGATTCTAGGATTCTGATTATTACAGGTTCGATTTTTCAGTATGTGACGGGATTGACTTTTCTGAATTAACTGATAGCAATTAATGCTCGATTATTCACAAAATCAACGTAGGCCTCTTACACTTCGGCTGAAGCGGGGGCCTCCGCCCACTACACTCTCCCAAGGCCACCGAGGCGGCTCCCCTCACCCGCCTCCCCTCCTCCGCGACCCCTCGCTCTCGCACGGCGCGCCAGAGTCCCGTGTTCCGCTCACCGTCAGGCCGAAACTCGAACTCTAGAAACTCGTGTCCAAACTTGCCCTTGTGCCCTACATAGTAGCGCAGGTAGAAATCGCTAGCCATAGACATTTTTGTCTCAGGAAGCCCGCCGAAATCCCTGCCAACGTGCCTCCCGGCGCACAGCAGTGACGTCACGCGCAGCATAAATGCGTCGCTGAGGGCGCGGCCTCCCTGCTTCCCGGGTATCGCCGGGTAAAGAGTGGCCGTGGTGTCAACCCTGGAGGGAGGATCGCGGGAGTGTGACCTTTTCTTTGCTAGGTTTGGAGGCACATCATATTCAAAATTAAGTGGATTATATTAGTTTTAGCAAGGAATGTAAGTGTGATAGCATTTTTTGTGGATTTAGAACGAGATTTGCAAGTCGCCTTCACTCTTCGGGTTTCCGATTTTCTCGCGGCACCCGAAGTGGTTGAGGCTTTATTCCCCTTTAGCTTGTGACATACGTAAAAATAAAGGCCACAATCAGAATGGCTGGCCTGGAATAGAACCTGTTTCTTCTTGAGTCCTCACAGGGGGCTTTCTCCTTACATAGTGATTGTAAGTTCTCAGGCACCTAGAAGCCTGTAATAACACGGACAAAGTAAAGGGAATCCATCAGATGAGGCTCTGACATTTCTAAAAGCACCGAACTGACAAGCTTAACAGTCGTGGTATTAAAAAGTTCCTTTAGCTGGGCGGCACCTGTGGCTCAGTGGGTAGGGCGCCTGCCCCATATGCCGAGGGTGGCGGGTTCAAACCCGACCCGGCCAAACTGCAACAAAAAAATAGCAGGACTTTGTGGGCACCTGTGGTCCCAGCTATTCGGGAGGCTGAGGCAAGAGAATTGCTTAAGCCCAAGAGCTGGGGGTTGCTGTGAGCTGTGACACACAGCACTCTACAGAGGGCGACAAAGTAAGACTTTGTCTCTTAAAAAAAGAAGTTGCTTCAGCAGCAGAATGTCTGAGGTGCTTTATCCATTCATTAAGGGTTAACCATCACTGCTTACTAGCCTGTGAAGTTGGGGCAATTTGTTTTAAGATCAAATGATGGGCTAGTCCATGTTTCTCAACTGACAGAATTAAATTGGGAAAGTGGAAGAATGGTGCACTGTGGGATGATTTTGAAGGACAGGGAATGACAGAGTGAGCTTTAACAAGAAGTCGGCTTGTCAGATAATATCTATCACCCTTTTGTTACCAACACGCAGAGTAATCCTGTTTGTTGGATGACAATCTTCAGTGAGATTTAGTACAAAGTGGTAGTCAGGAGACCTGGGATTCAATACCGAAACTATCTTTTCTAACACTGGTCAAGACACTATCTTTAAGCCTGTTTATTCGTCAACCAAATGGATATAGAGCAATCAGCTTTGTCAAGCTCACAGAATTTTTGAGAGGATCAAAAGAGGTACATATGCAAAATAAGCTTTAAAATATATTAAACATTTTAAGTTTAAACAAGCGTTGCCTATGTGGGAGAAACAGTTGGACACTAGTAATAAAAAAATAGAACTACTTGTGCTTGTAATCTAGAAAAAGCAAACATGTAGGGCAAATATCAGCACAAGGATCAGTTGCTATAATAAATACGTGTCAAACATGCTGTTAGTACAGCAGAAGATGCAAGTCATCCTATCGTAAGCATTTGTAGAGTAAGAAAATTTGTGAAAGGGAGAATATGGTAGAAAGTATATGAACAGAGATGTTATTTGAGTTGGACCTTTATGGGTAAGTTCTGTATATGTTCAGTGGAATGAAAAGCATTCCAGACAGACAAGGGCCTAAGCAAAAACAGTGGTTGAAAATAACATATTTGGGGAAGGCCAAAAAATTCGGCATAGCTAGAACATAAGGTTCATGGAAGTGACTATAAAGGCAATTGAGCCAGGTTATTTCGAGTTTACATTAACAGTTGTATAATTATTAAGAGAGAAAAATTAATCAGTCCCTACTGTAGGCTGCCATTTTGGAAAATACACAAGAAACATAAAGCACTGTGCCTTACTGGGTGACTAGCCATCCCACTTTATCCAGGACTGTATAGTTTCCTGGGATGTAGGACTTTGAACTCCACAACACTGGAATGGAAACTACAAAGTCCAAGGAAAACTGGAATGAGGTGTTCGCCATACTTAACAAGAATAATTCACAGAAAGTTGAACACAATATTCCATAATATCTCTGAAATAGGCTGTAATTCATTTTGATGAATTATGAGGAAAGCCTCATTCAATATCTTTAGATTCCCTAACGTAGTTTTGGCACATGTGCCCATAATCGTTGCAACACTTCTTGTTTACTTAATTAGAACCATGGATACCAGAATTTGTGACTATGAAAACAGAGACTATGAAGTGCACAAAGTGAGCCACTTACTATCTTGATCCCCTAAAAAGACTTGAGAGTTCAAGATTAATTCCCTATAACCCTCCTTGTTTTCAATATAATATGTAAAACCATATTTACTCAGCTATCCATATTTTAAGCCAAAATGTACCAAAATATGTACCTCATATATTGGGACAAGGATTACAAAGTGATGAAGCATTTGTTTTGTGATCTCCTCAGATCACAGCAATGATATGGAAATGATATTGTATATGGCTAGTCAGTACTTGAAATGTGGCTAGTGTGGCTGTGGAACTAAATTCTAAATTTTGATTAATTACCTTAACATTTAAATAGCTGTACATGGCTAGTGGCTACTATGTGTTAATTATCACAGTTACATAAGAACTTTTTCATACTCTTTTAGTTGAGTTGGAAATAATGAAAACATTTTGGGAACATTTTTTGATCTGAGTTGCTATAGGCTCCAAATTAGGGAATACTTACTGATAACTCATGAAAATTTTTACTCATGAAAATAAATATTTCAGCTGCTAAAATTAAGCCAAAGTACTGTTTCTCCTTTTGCTAAAACGGTGGTCAACTTCAAAACCCTAAGTGAAGTAGGTAAGAAATAAACATTTTCTTTCTAATTTTAATGGAAATTGAGACTGAATGATTTATTCACAATATTCATTGATAAAACAGTGACTTCCCATTAGTGTTTTTAACTTTCAATTTTGCAGTGACGAAACAAGTCAGGTCGCTATGCTCATAGATGTTTCTTTCTTATAATTGTTAATTTAATCTTTAAAACTGATAACAGGACAGGTGGCTCCCCAGCCAGCTCAGTGGAGCTGAGGGGCTGACCTGCCACCTCCACCCTGCCTGTAGCAGCTGGCAGGGGAACCAGCGGGCTGGAGATTAGGCAAGGGGAGGGCCCCCACCGAGGCTCAGGTAGCCAGAGGTTCGGACCAACTGCTGAGTGTCTCCTTCTGCTTGCACTTAAAGGCCATTTCCCATGCCTAGGTCAAGTTCATGTAAATTTCCTAGGCCTCTATGCCATGAATGGACTGTGTCCCTTCATTAATACATTCATTCACCTTGCCCCAGCAGAAGGGACTGTATCCATTCATTAATGCCCTCATTTATCTTGCCCTAGTGGAAAGGACTGTATCCTTTTATTTGTTACCTATACTTTTCTTCACAGTACTTAACACAATTTGTAATGCCCTGACACCCATGCAAATAAATATATAATGCCTCTTACTTTCTAGGCTGTAATTCAAAACTGTTTTTTGTTTTTGTTTTTGTTTTACTCTAACACCTAGTGTAGTCTCTGGCAAAGTGAGCCTTAACACTCGGTTTTTTTAAATAGTCAAATAAGTAAATACTCTGTAAATTCGACTCAAACGAACAGCTGAGAGTTAACAGTGGGGTTCCAAAGGACTTCACAGTTTTGTGGGAAGCCACTCTACCTCCCTTATTCCTACACCCACTTGCTACCCCTTTAAATCCTGACTCATCATTGTGGTATTCCCACAGCAGCAGGAAGTATTGTTCACTTAGCTGATTCATCATGACTCCAACAGGATTCTAACTTCTGCAGCCTTTTCAGCTGCCAGTCATCATTCCCCCAGCAGCCTTAGATGTCCCTTCAGCAGTAACCAGAGTGTTCTTTAAAACCACGGAGTACTGTGATCAACAAGAGTTTTCCTCGTCAAGATATTTACCATACTTTGAAATAGGAATAGTTATTGACAGCATCCTGAAGCTCACATATAAACCATGACTTTACTGTTTTGGTCATGTAATACTCATACCACACCATCATCTGCGGTACGTCCTGCCTTGCAATGTGGGACTGAACTTCACTTTTTGGCCACAGTAGATTTTTTATTTTATCATTATTCTTATTTTTGCTGTTTTTCCCCAGGGCTGGGGTTGAACCCACCACCCCCCAGTATGTGGGGCCAGCGCCCTACTTCTTTGAGCCACAGGTGCTGCCCTTGGCCACAGTTAATTTTAAGTGAAAAATATATTAAAAGGTCCCAGGTTATGAAGGGCAGAAGAAAAAAAAATAACATTTATTGAGTACATATTATGTGCCAGATGCCGTACAAATACATATTCTCATTCAATCCTCACAACAACCCTGTGAGGTAGGAATTACCGCCATTTAACCCATAAAGAAATCACCTTTCTGGCAATTTGGATTGTCTCTTAAATTGTTCTATTGACATTAATCTCTAATTATTTACTTTTAACTTCTGTATAGAAGAGATTTTGGTAACTGTATATCAGGAAAACCTATTTCCACTCAATAAATATTAAGTTAATAGGGTAAGTTTCACAGTACACAAATGCATGATTGAAAATTAGAAGCTACGAAAAAAAAAAGGAAAAAAAAAAAAAGAAAATTAGAAGCTACCATCCTTCTGTACCAGATTATGTTCTCTGGCCCGTGTTAAAAATCATTTGAGTGTGTAAGCACACATGCACGCATGTGTGCACACACAGATTTTTGTTGTTGATCTAACTGACTCTCTAGACTTTGTCTTCTTAGTCTAATAGTGATTGGGAAGCTAGCCTGATGAACAATACATTTTGAATGTTTTTAATCATGAAATGACTCCTCCAGCTTCTATTAAAAGTAGTACCAAGCAAAGTTTATCTGTCTCATAATTAACCCTCTTTCTCTTATCTGTATCCAAGGGGAAATGCAGAATTTTTCCTTCATAGTTATCCTCTAACTCTACATGTAGGTAAAAGGACTGAAGAACTTTATGTTCTTCTACCTTCTCTTTGAAGGAGGTCTTGGTCCATACCTATAATCCTGAGCAAGTAGAACCTTGAAATTTCTCTCTCTTCAACACCTTTCTTGGATTTCTCTCATTTCTCCTTTTCTCTCATTTCATCCCAAATTATTTGGACATTTAATAGATGAAAACATGGCTAGGCTAGGATGTGAGAGACCAGTGTCTTTATACCAACCCCCAGCAAACATTGCCGATTTCTAAAACCTCCTTGGCAATGACACTGTTCACCACTTCTATCCAGGGGCTCTAGAACTAGTACAGCAGAAATGAGATGGACAGTGTTTCTCATCTCAAGGTATATGGTCATTTGAGATTTCTAGGGAAATGAGTAAAGGAACATCCAGGATCTATGTCCCCTTTCTGTCTTTATGTCCCACTAGAAAGTCCATTATTTGTCCTTGAATCCAAGTACAAAATCACCCATAAGTTTTTCTTGCCTGGGGATCTTCAGAGGACGCTATAGTTGTAGGAAAGGCTCTCTGCTTGGATGCCAGCTACAGCTGCATACAGTTCAGGAACCACTAACTCTGGTACTTGCAACACAGCCTTGTCATCTGCAGTTCGAGAGGCAGCTTCTAGGCGCAAGTGTAGTTCTCTAGGGGAAGGGCGGCTGTCCTCCCTCCAGTGCCAACAGCACTTCATAATACTATACCTGCGGGAAATAAGAAAGACTGACTTCATAATACTATACCTGTGGGAAATAAGAAAGACTGACTAAAGACTGACTTCCCTGGCAATCAAATATGGGAGAACATGTCTCCTATCGCAAAAAAAAAAAAAAAAAAAGAAAAATCTTAACAAAAAAATCCTGTAATTCTTCACTTTATTTTTGCTCTGTTTCTCATGTTCTTCCCAGAGACTGATATTCTTTTTTTTTTTTTTTTTTTTGCAGTTTTTGGTCAGGGCCTAGGTTTGAACCTGCCACCTCTGGCATATGGGGCTGGCGCCCCACTCCTTGAGCCACAGGCGCCACCTGAGACTGGACAGTTTTCACTATATTTGTTCTATTGTGCACTGTAAACACTGACAGTTGAGGAACAGAACTAAGACTAAACACACTTGTCCTTTTTACTCTACAACTTGAGATGGACATTTTAATCATTCTATATTGTACATACTTTAGGTTGATTTTCATGTTGTTTCAGATATACCCGCATCGATTGTTAAGGTCTTTAAGGTTAGGTATTTAGTCAGTTAAGTGTCTCGCCCAGTATCAAGGACAGCCTTTAACACTTAGAAATGTTTGTCAACAATTTCATTCTGCTATTTCTAGCCACATTACTAAACTGAGTGTGCATGTCTATGTATACATACATAGTTAAAATATTTAAACTTTATAATCTGCTTGATAACTATTCATTGTAGGGAAAACCAAGTACTTCTAATTTACCAATTCAATGCTGAAAAAGTTAAAATAGCAGCAGTACTAAGAACTGTTAATGTACTCTTTGCTGCCTTCTTATACATAATTTAACTTTTTCTTATATTCCAGAACAGTTTCTTTTTGAATTTCATTGGTAATAAAATTCTGTATTTAATTTTTTAATTTTCTGCTTTCAGGTTAATCCACTGTCTCTTTCTGCTGATAAAATTGGGTCCTGGCTCGGCGCCTGTGGCTCAGCGGGCTAAGACACCAGCCACGTACACCTGAGCTGGCGGGTTCGAATCCAGCCCGGGCCCACCAAACAACAATGATGGTTGCAACCAAAACATGGCCGGGCGTTGTGGTGGGCGCCTGTAGTCCCAGCTACTTGGGAGGCGGAGGCAGGAGACTCGCTTGAGCCCAGGAATTGGAGCTGTGATGTCACTACACGCTACCCTGGGTGATAGCTTGAGGCTCTGTCTCAAAAAAAAAAAAAAAAAAATAGGTCCTTCTCCTGCCTTCCTCACCCATCATCTTCTGATTGGATTCTGTCATACTGAGAACTGGGAAAACAGGGAGTCAGTAATTTTTATAAATTAAACATTAAATAAGAACTGGTATACTCTGAACAAGTAATTCTAATTCAGTGAATGAATTTTGTTACAGTTGTTTCTAAACTGAGGCTGGTGGGAGACTGACATTTAGACAAAGCACTACTGTGCTTCATCGGGTGTGGTGCACGTCCTACTTATTTTAGAAGCTTCCTGTGGAACTGCCCTTTATCAAAATTATATTCCTAATATAGTTCTTGGGAGTTGCCTCAACATTGTGTGTGTGGGGTGGCAGGGTCTGTGTGTATGTGTCTATATCCTATAAGATGTGTTTTACTGCATGGGGGTTTGGCTTAAAGCTTATACATTAACACGCTAGGACTGCTGAGTATCATCTGGACCACTTTGAAAACGGCATGATCTATAGGGAGCAAAAACATTTGGAATGAAAGAATAGGCCTTAAACAGACACTTACATGGTGTGTGTACAGCTACTAGCTCTCTTCATGATTTTTCTTCTCTGTAGATGCTGTAGGATGCTGGTAGGAGGGACTTCAGGATACGGCGGTGCCCCTGTCGTTTATGGAAAGAATGAGAGTAGCCCAAGAACTTTAGAGTCCTCCAAATATGAACTGTAACTAACACTATTCCCCATCCACTTGAGCTAATTGCCTGCAAAAGGTATAACCACAGGGAAAATGGTCTGTACAGCACAGTTGCTCCCTGGTGATCAAGTTAGGATATCTCTTAGTAAATCTGGGGGAAAGGTATTTGAGGGGAAACGTGATCAATTAGGAGAATTATGAGTCTTGAAAAAAGCAATAAAATAAGACAAAGTAAGAAATAAGACCTATCCTCCACTCCTAACAACGTGGACAGGTTCTGCAGTTTCTCAATGAAATGGATTAACACATCTGAAGAAAACATGTTTATGTAAACATGTGTTTACATGTTTACGTAAGACAAGAAAACATGTTTACGTAAGATCACTCTGGATCTTTGGAATTTGAAAACATCCCCTGGAGTTGGTAATGTTTGCAGAAATGAAAGGAGGAAGAGAGGGGAAAAAAAGGACAGAGAAGAAGGAAGCAGGGTAGCTGAGGAAGCACCACTTGACTATTTCAAAATCAGGCTCGGATTTCATGTTAGCCCAGTTGAAACTTCAGAGTAGAACTGGAACCTTTTCTCAAAGCATGTGTCGTCTACCACCTAAATAAACACTGCTGCATATACATTACTTCAGGGATCATCCTTACCTAGAGTCACCATCTCATAGAGCAGGATCCCAAAGGACCAGCTGTAAAAGAAACAGAGCCATCTTCTTAACTTCTATTCCTGCCTATTCTAAAGAAATAGAATTAGAAGTGTTTAAATATCAGAAGCCTTTAATAAGAACTCCATAAGGAAGGCAATGAAGGAGAATTAAGGGTGAGTGTTTGTTAAAATAAGTAAAACAAACGTGCCATTAGAAAGCATTTCTGTTTAATTTCCTTAGGTCCTAATCTCTTTGACGACAAGACTGGGTTTGTATCTCTTTTCTTCTGTATTTCAAATTAATAAATGCTCACTATTATCAGCATGTGTATGCAAGTGGGCACACATACACATTTACCTAAACATAAAGAAAATTTTCCCTCTGCATCTTTTTTATCCTTTCCATCCTTCTCTGCTAAAAACCCAGATTTTATTTGTTGCACAAGACCAAGTGAGTTTTATCTTTATCCACTATTTTCTCAGTAGGTCTAATTGCTCAAACCTTAGAAAAAGACTAATAGAGGAAGCTTTTTACATAGGTGGAAAAAAGGATTTGCCAGGGCGGCGCTTGTGGCTCAAAGAAGTAGGGCACCAGTCCCACATGCTGGAGGTGGCGGGTTCAAACCCAGGCCCAGCCAAAAACTGCAAAATTAAAAAAAAGTAATAAAAGGAAAAAGTATTTGCTCAAGTAATATGCCTTGAGAGATGTATATTTCACTATTCTATAGTGTCATTATTAAATGAACAATATTTTACAGTTTATTATCCTCAGATCTCTACTGAAAAGAGTATGGCAGGGAGCAGCATTGGAAATCTCGTAAGTGACTCATCATATTAACTGGCGTTCTAAATTTCCTCTCCGGCACATGACTAGTAGGATTCGTGGCTGGGAGGATATTCCACATTACTTCTATGAGTTTCCCCAAGCAGTGGAGTTATATGGCCACCAAAAATCAATTGTGTTTACCATCTTGTTTATGCCAATTTCACATGTAACTGTACTTACTTGTAATTTCGTAATCAAATATATGTAAACTAATTAAATATAAATGGAAAGAAGTGTTGTCTCCCTGCAAATTACATCGAATGCTTTGAAAATAGTCTATAAACATACATTGTTGAAAAGAAAGTGTTGTCAAATTGTGTGGATGACAAAACTATAGGAAATTGGGAAAAACAAAAACCTAGAGTCAAATTATTTCTCAATTATTTTCAAGCTTTTCATTCTAAATCCCAAAATGGAAAAGAATAGTTCATTATGGATGCTGTTTCTACGAAAAACGCAACATATAACTTCATTAAGGAGCCCCGTCTTCATAAAAAGAAGTCTTGCCCCTCTTTCAAACAATCGATAAATGTGCATTTATATGTTTTAACTTAAATTATTGCCAGTATGTATTTAATTTTAATAATACTTGTTTAATTGGCCTTTTTAATTAGGTAGACCCACTGCCTTCAGACAAAAGTGACTACTAGATTATGTCCTCATAGATGAATGTGAATAATCTTTCCATTTTCCGATTTCTTCCCTAATTAAGGCTGCTAATTTAATACAGAAAGAATATCCAAAAAGGCACTAAAAAGGATTGCAGACAGATGGCAAATTTGGACTCAGTCACAAAACAGCTCTGCTTGAGAATATGCCTGACTTTTTCCGCCCCCCAGGAACAGAATCTCACTCTGTCACCCAGTCTGGAGCATAGTAGCATGGTCATATGTCACTGCAGCCACAAACTCCTGGCCTCAAGTGATCCTCCCACCTCAACCTTCCAGAATGCTGGGGTTACAGATATGAGCCACCATGCCTGGCTGAGAGCATGTCTCATTTCTAAGTAAAGGTTTCACTTGCAGACATAATTGGCAATAGATCCTGTGCAGGAAGAACACCCAGGTCATGAAGGGAAGCGATCTGAGGCCAAGAACAAACCATACATGTCTCCCCTGATGCTCGCAGGTCTCAGGAGAAGTCGCTCTGGGGCAAGCCACTTGAGAGGTATGGTTCGAGTGGAGGAGATGGCTCCTCGGGCATGGACTTCATAAGCCAGGCCCAGTCCACAGAGCTTAGCAGTAAGATCACCCTGGAGTAGAACGTTCCTGGCTGCTATATCCCCATGGAACAGGTGCTTCTCCTGTAGGAATTCCTGTCAAAATTGAATCAAAGATGATCAGCTGTCTGAGGTCACAAATTAGGTCACAGATAAGAAGAAGCACTCCTAGGAGTCCTTCAAAAGATAAGGACATTTCCTACTCTGAATGAGTCTCATTTTAAATGACACACTGCCTCCAAAGTATGCTACTAAATCGGACTTTTTTTGCATTGTGTTTAGGATTACCAAACTGAACAAATAATCCAGATGACATTAATGCTGGATTCTGCCTCAAACCCTGACCTCTCTTTGATTTCACTTTCCTCAACTCAGCTAGACCCTGGAAAAGAGAGTAGGTTCCAAATTTCTAGCGGTAATTCCCTTAATAAGGTAACAAATACATAGCAAAATCGAGTGTCAAAATAATGAATTTATAGAAAGTTTTACATCATCTCAGTTTGTTCCTAAAAGAACTGGATGAGGTGAGTTAGGGAAGTGTCTTTTAGATAAATCAAATGATTGTACAAGATTATGTAGTTATTAAGTGTTGGTGACCAGAACCAAGTATTCTATTAACAGGATGTACTATACAGACTCTAGTAATAATCCTCAAGCCAGGCTGCAAATGAGAATTGCCTGAGACCTTTTTAAAAACAATTTTCACCTCAGATTGATTAAACTAAAACCTAAGAAGAGAGACCTGATGACCTATATTTTTAAGAAATGTCAAAGTGTTTCCAGTATAGGTAACAAAGCATTGGTGAATCATTGCATCTGGTGACATTGATTTGCTGGAGTCATCTCTTTAGCATCAAGCTATTCAAGACTTACAGAGAAGTTGAAAAGCTACATGTGATGGAAGAGCTAGAGATTGAGGTCTAAGATTACTAAACAAGATGGTGTAAAAAATTGTAAGATGGCTCAGCGCCTATGGCTCAACGGGCTAAGGCACCAGCCACGTACACCTGAGCTGGCGGGTTCAAATCCAGCCCGGGCCCGCCAAACAACAATGACGGCTTCAACCAAAAAAAAAAAAAAAAATGGCCAGGCGTTCTGGCAGGCGCCTGTAGTCCCAGCTACTTGAGAGGTGGAGGCAAGAGACTCGCTTGAGCCCAGGAATTGGAAGTTGCTGTGAGCTGTGATGCCATTGCACTCTATCCAGGGTGACAGTTTAAGGCTCTGTCTCAAAAAAAAAAAAAAATTGTAAAGATGATAATATCCAATCATTAACAATAAAGGAAACAGTGACTAGCGGTTTTCTGTCTATGGTAAGGTTTTAGAACAAAGAAATTATAATGAAAAGAATTAAAGAATATACTAATTTTGAGGTTGTTAAAAATAAGAAAAAATGATGTTACCATGTTATAGGTAATATAGAGCTCTGATGAATGCATCAATACGTTCAATTCATCTCCGTGATTATGGCTCAGAACACAGGTAGGTTGTATCTTAACACTGTAACTTTATCAAGGGAACGTATTCATTTATATGGCATGATTGCTCCCTTGTCCCATGGGTGCTTCAACCACAAGTACTATTTCCTACCTTAATACCTCTTTTTTCCTAACTTTTTCCTGATTCTATTTAGAACTCTATATTTCACGGCTCATAGTGGCAAGATATGCCAAATACTTGAAATAGTAGCTTCACAGAGGCTTGATATTTCTATAGAAAATGCCAATTTTAAACAATTCCCTAAGTAATTTAATGAGTAAATTTCCTGAGAAATTCTGGTAAAAGTTAATTTTTCTCTTAAAATCTGAGTTCTTTCTCTTACCTCTTTATTTAAGTTGGTTTAAAAATAAAGGAATGATCCCCCTTGTTACCCCTCCTCATTCTTCCTTTTTCACTTGGTCCTTGATTTTTATAAGTCTATGTACTTCCTATCACATTCCATATCAAAGCAAGTTTCTAGTCAAACATGTTCTGGACTAGTTTTTCTTGTTTTCCAGGCACAAAATTGTATACTTCTAGTTCTGTGGCCTTTCACCCATTCATTTCCTCTTTCCATATCTTCTCCCTCCCTGCTTTACTATTTCCTCTTTTACCTCTGTTATTATGAGTATATTTGGGGAAGTGAGAGTGTCAACTACATGGGCATATAGCTCTTGGCCCTGGCTTTTGGCCTTCAAGACTGAGAAACCTTTAAAAATCCTCCTTGTCCTTTGTACAAACCCTAAATTGACTATTTTCCTTCTTGGAATTACCAATCCTGTACTATTATATAATATTAATCATTAAATGATTTATAAATAAGGGACTAAAAATAAGTCATCAGTGCTTCAGTTTCTGCCCCCAACTTCTCCTTTTCTTTAAACTATACACTCCATTTGACTACGTGAATATAAGAAATATAGCATCAAATACAAGCCTAACAAAATTCCCCACCATCTCTTGTCATTTTGCCTAGTCTTACCAGACCCAAAAGGACCTGCTTTCCAATGTGATATACTTGTTTTTCTGTGAGATCATAGAGAAGACCATCCATGGTCATCACATCCTAAAGAGATAGAGAAAAGGGGCATTATATCAAAATGGTATTAACATATTTGTGTAGGATGAGTTGGGCAGAGATACCATGAAGTGCAAATTTCAAGTTAAGGAAAATTACAAAAATTTAAGATTCAAAAAGACTAGTGTATTTTCAGATATGCAGAAAAGTACAATGATACATTGCACTGGAAAAACAATTAAGAATGTAGATAAATAAAAAGCAAGAAAGACAAAAATATATAAAACTATCTAAAAAGGGAAGTGACTGTGGCTCAAAGGAGTAGGGAGCCGGCCCCATATGCCAGAGGTCACGGGTTCAAACCCAGCCCTGGCCAAAAACTACAGAAAAGAAAAAAAAAAATTTAAAAACTATCTAAAGAGAACAGCAGTTTTTCTGGAGCTATATTACACAGGCAGGTCACTATGACTAACTTAGCTCATTACCTGAACGCAACCTTATTAAATGCCTATGATGTGCCAGATTCCACATTAGGAACTTGGAATACAAAAGTAAACAAAATAACATGACTGATACCATCCGTAGCTTATTGTATGGCAGACACATGTGCATCAGAATCAAATAATTTCACATAAATAAATGGTGACATATCTATAAGTGCCATGAAGGAAATGTACAAAGTGCTAAGACCAAGGATGGTGAGAAGAGAGCTGATTCAGTCAGAGGGACAGAAAAGCTTTTGAAGAAAATGAAAAAGCTCCTTCCTCTCTTCTTTGCATAGTAAATGTTCACTGAAGGATGAGTGGACATTAACTCTGCAAAGAAGAAAAGGGAGAAGTTTGGTGTAACAAGAAAAATACATGAAGCAAAACAGAAATAAAGATGCATGGTATTTTTGAAAAATGGAAGGTGGTGTGGTTAGGGCACAAAAATTATGGAGGGGTAGCCTCTTTAAAAGGTTTAAAATGCCTACAGACTTACAATTGTCTTGCAGTGGATGGAAGGCATTATCAGGGCCCCTTTTATATATACAATCAGTTGTACAACAGCACATTGAGAAGGCAAAATTAATATTGAATGTGCTCATTAGTGAGTGAGAAACTAGGGAAACGGGTGGCATTTCAGAAAGGAAAAGCATTTCCATTTAACTCTAGAAATTCCTGAACATTTTAATTTTAAAAATATGATTTGAGGTACAAAAACTTTACAAGCTGAATTTCTTCCTGAGACACCCCTGGCATACCATTGAGATGTTACAGAATGGAAAACAAGAATGAGAAAATGACGATCATTAGTAACAGTGGTTACATAAGCTACCATTTTCAGTGCTTATTAGATACCATCTGCTATCTTTTCACATACATAATGTCTTTTTATATAATAATTATTATTACTCCCATTTCACAGATTCAGTAAACTCACCATCAGAAAGGTTATTTGCCCAGTGCATGCTTTAAATGTAATGGTAGCTCTTAGCCACATGTGGCTGTTTAAACTTAACAGTATCTAAAATTAAATAAAATTTAAAAATTTAATTTCTCAGTCACACCAGTCACATTTCAAATGTTCAAAAGCCACCCGTGATTCATGCCTATCATATTGCACAAAGCTGATGGAGAACATTTCAATCATTACAAAAAATGATATTGGATGGTGATATTTAATTACTGTTATGCTATTATAATGTCTCTCTTTTTTGTCATTGGTCATGCAAATTTACATGTCAACAGCTAATCAAACTGGCCAAGCCTTTCCGTCCTAATACCTCTCCCCTACTGCTCACCCGGCGACAGGTCCAGAGAAAACTGAGCAGGTCCCCCTGGGCCATATCCTCGAGCACCATGTAGAGCGGCAGCCTCTCTGTGCAGCAGCCTTCCAGCTGCACCAGGTTCTTGTGTTTCCCCAGGTACTGATAAAATTGGATTTGCCCTATGAAATCCTGAACCTCATGGAACTCGGCTTGTTCTGTAGAGGGTAGAAGAGCCAGGCAGTTAGTGGTCAGAACATCACCCATGAGTGGAAGACGGAGCAGAAAGCAATTGTGGATGGCAACTCTCAAGGCCACACAGAGGAGTGAGTTAGACAGAAAAAGGAACCAATTAGAAGATTATGCTCATTGTCCCTGATTTTTTTTTATCAAAGAAAAAAAAAATTTTTTTTTATTATACAGAGAATCATAGGTCTTAGGACTGACCAGATGGGCTTCCATCTGCCAAAATAGGCAAATACTCAGTTCATATTAAAACATCACTGTCCAAGCCTTTTGATTAATATTTTTGCTCTTCCTTGTTCTATTTTATGTATCCACCATTACTGGCCCAAATCATGAGTATCAGCAAAAAGAAAGAAATACAGTATTAAGAAAGGGTATCAAATAGTGAAGAAAAATGAGGAGACAAGGAGACAACATCAGAATCCTAGTCCAAGTAACATCCAGTATAAAAAAATCAATTCTGACAGCCTTGACATGGAAGGCTGTGCTAGAGAAAGAAAGACCCCAGAACATCTCTGTCTCAATTTCCCACCCCCTCTTCTCTTGCTCTATACACAATTGTGATCACAATTATCTGTTGATCGACATCTCAATGTTTGCAAACCCTATTGACATTTACTATTAGGAACTCACAATAGAAAAGTAAAAAGGGGAAGGTCCATCTAATACTTCTAATTTTACCTTTTAAAGCCTTGAGAACAACACTCTTTGCCTTAGCAGGGTTGCCAGTGTTCATTTTGGCTCTATAGATGGCCCCACAGCTTCCATTGTGTATCTGCTCCAGAACTTCAGAGAGCTGCTCCCGGGGCACCTGCAGCTTAGCCAGGGCAGGCGTGGTAGCCTGTAGAAAGCTTTCCATCGATGTCTCCTTCAGTGGCACAACCACATTTCCTCCACACTCTGTTGCTTCCAAGTTTTGGCCCCGAGAAGGAGGTATAGGGGCAGTGCCTAGAACAAAAAGATATTTCAACCAGCTTTCCCCTGCCCTGCAACTCCAGGAAAGCAGAGCCTGAAACAAACTGGTCTGGCAGTTCCTTCAGCAGTTTTCTGTCTGGCCAATGTGGGTTGTCTTCTGAAGCTTCTCTATAAACTAACAATCAACGCCAAGTTTATTGTCCTTATATAACAATTCACCATTACCTCCAGGATAATTCAGGATGGACCCCTGGAAAATGGTCATGATAATTTCCTTTCTGTCTTTGTTAGGGTTGCAAATCAGTATTCTCCATGAGTGCAGTATGGAGATAATTAAGGAAGTTCCTGAATAGGCACCCACACCACAGATACCTAAAGGTAGGGATAACTTGTCAGCTCTAAGCTACAGTTAATCTTCACCCCTCAAATTGTCTTCAAAAGTCAGATTATTCCAAATTTCCTTGAATCTTAGTCAAAAAAAGTCATCTGTTATTTTCTCTGTTCCTTAGCCATCATGAACTTTCCTCTTGTTAAAAAGAGAGGTCCACTCTTCTTGTTAAAATTCCATTCATCCATTAACCACCCATCCATTTATTCAGTCAGTACTACCTGCTACCTGCCAGGCACTATGCTAGGTGTTAGAAATGGGCAAAGTTCAGATTCACCTGAAGATTACTTTCTAGTGGTTAAGAGAGAGGAGGCTGATGATAATATACTGAGCAGTGATTGTTGTGGAGAAAAATAACAAAAGGGAAAGAAGCATCAATGGTATTATTTTATGTATGAAAATCCAGAAAGGCCTTTATGATGAGAAGACATTTGAGAAAGACCTGGAAGCAATTAGGAAGCAAACCACACTGTTGCCAGGAAGAGTATTGTAGGTGAAGGGAGCAAGAATGTAAAGGCATTAAGCCAGGAATGCAAAGGCATTAAGCCAGGAAGCCAGTGCAGCTGGAGCCACGTGGGACCACAGGAGAGTTGTAGGAAATGAGGCCAGGGAGGCTCGGAGCATGTAAGGCCATCGAAAAGATTTTGTCGTTTTTAATTCTGAGCCATCTCTTGGGGGTTTTAAGCAGAGAACTGACAGGACTGATTCTGCCTTTAAAAAGTCCTTCTAGCTTCTCTGGGAGAACAGACCATGAAGGGGTAGGGGAGAGGCAGAGAAAACAGGCGTGTACTCCAATGATCTATGCAAGGTTAACTGGCTCAGGTTTATTCTGAAGACAGAGTTAACAGGATTTGCTCTGGATTAGATAAGGACTGTGAGAGAAAGAGGTAAGACTATCTTCAGGATTTTAGGCTGAACATACACAAGGCTGGACCTGCCATTTACAAAGACAAGGAAGACTTTGGGGGAGGACATTTATGAGAGAATCTTCGGACCTTTGTTTTGGACATGTCACATACGTGTACGATATCCAGACTGCACAGTTAGGTGTTTCAGTATAAGACAGGAGTTTGAGGGACCATCAGAAAAAGTATTTAAATCTGTAAGACTGAAAAATGATACCATTTAAATTTTTAGAAAATATTTCAAGAAAGAGGAAGTGCGAAATTGTTACAAATGCTTTTGACGGGTCAAGTAAAACAAGGCCTAAGACTTGATCACTGCACTTGTCAACACAGCTGTCATTGGTGAGCTTGGAAAGACTTGTTTTGGGGCAGTGGTAGGGATAAAAGCCTTTCTATAGTAGATTCAAAAGAGAATATAGTAAGTAGAAGTAGTGGGAGTGAGTTTGGACAATGTCTTTGAGAAGTTTTCTGTAAAAGTGAAGTAAGAAGAGAATAGGGATATAATTTGGAAAGGGAGTAAGGATCAGCCACTATAGAATTTCATGTCATCGTTAGGTTATTTTTTCATTCTTTATACTCCTAGTTTCATGTATGAGCCGATTTTCTCTTATCATAGGCTCAACAGAACTCCACAACAGCCTGTTATTTCTTATTAACATTTCAATGACTACTGTGAAGGCCACCCCTTTTCATCATGTGTTCTGGAGGCAAAGAGTAGGGAGGGAATGTATCCTGGGGTAAAACACCATCATTCAGGATGTTGCTGAAGGTTTGATAGTCCAAAACAGAACAGAAACAGGTCACATGAGACGTCTCTTGCCCACCTTTCTATCAGTCACCAGGCATATGTTAAGTTCCAACTCATGACTTCTTTTTTTTTTTTTTTTTTTGATACAGAGCCTCAAACTGTCGCTCTGGGTAGAGAGCTATGGCATCACAGCTCACAGCAACCTCCAACTCCTGGGCTCAAGAGATTCTCCTGCCTCCGCCTCCCACATAGCTGGGACTACAGGTGCCCGCCACAACGCCCAGCTATTTTTTGGTTGCAGCTGTCATTGTTGTTTGTTTGGCAGGCCTGGGCTGGATTTGAACCCACTAGCTCAGTGTATGTGGTTGGCACCTTAGCTGCTTGAGCCAAAGGCATTGACCCCCAACTCACGACTTCTTAAAGAACAGATTCCCTTCTCCACTCTATGTGAGCGAGCCCATGCTTCTGTCACTGCAGGTACCTAGCCTCCCAGACCTGAGCCCACTGAAACTGGTAACATAATTTTCCTAATCTCTGTCTTCCCTGAGCCCATGCCCAGCCCCACACTTTGAGCTTTACCTTGGAGTCCGGGACGCTGCTGCTGTTGGGATCTCTGTTCTCTGATAAAAAGCCACAGGATGACCCCAAGAAGGATAAGAAAGGTGCCCACCAGGAGAGCTGGAATGATAATCACTTCGTATTGCTTCTCCTGAACAACTAGGTAGGCAATTACACAGGAAGAGAAAAAAATGATTAAGCGGCCTCACCTGAAATTCACACAGTTTCCCCTACTCATGGGTCCTGAGCTCATTATACAAGGAAGGGTCATCTCTTCTTCCTTCCCCTCTGTTTCAATTCAGCAGAAGCAGTACTGGGAGCAACTCTAATCATAAACCCCAGTGTCTGTTTCTGACCCCATCAAGGGTGCCCAGTGCCTCTTTGTCATTTTTCCTACTGAGATAGAGGAAGCTGCATCTGGTTTTTGCTATTGAGGTAGAAGATGATGCATCTGGATGTCCAATTGTCATTTATTCCCACCCCACCCAAAAGTCAATGGCCGCTAGTCTCCATTCTTACAGCACCACTATCTTCATTTCTACCAGAAATCAAGTAATCCTCCTTTAAGAATATATCCAGAACTTAGTCTCTGTAATCCCCAAATCAGAGCGTAGACACTTGTGGCATGTGTACTGACCACATAGCTTGTCACTGAGACTGCATTCCAGCAGCGTCCGTGTCGGGCCCCTCTCTTTGCCCATTGCCACAGGGCTATCCAGTACTCTTCTGGGCCCACAGAGAATGTGCAGAGCGTGGCTGTGAATAATTCCCAAGCACTGAGGGGTTCTGGAAACATAAAATGGAGCACACAATTTTTAAATGTCTCTACAAATGAGTAGTTAAGGAAATGGCTTAACTGTTCATAACCTCTCTGAGTCATCCATTTATCTCCATCTGTCTGATATTCAGACTGGAAGAACCCTCATGCACGCACAATCCCCACCCCTCAGCATTGTTCCCTTCTCTATTACATAGCAAATGTAGCCCTGATCTGGTCATGCCCTTTCATCTCATTGTTTGTTACTGAGATTATTATTATTATTATTACTATTCTTTTCTTGGTAGAGACAGAGTTTCACTTTATCACCCTTGGTAGAGTGCCATGGCGTCACACAGCTCACAGCAACCTCCAACTCCTGGGCTTAGGTGGTTCTCTTGCCTCAGCCTCCCAGTAGCTGGGACGACAGGTGCCCACTACAACTCCGGCTATTTTTTGTTATTGTTGTTGCTGTTTGGCCGAGGCCAGGTTTGAACCCACCACCCTCAGTATGTGGGGTCGCCCTACTCACTGAGCCACAGGCGCCACAAGATTTTCTTCCCACCCAAGTCTTCTACTCCCATGGCCAAGTACAGAGTCACAGCATCCGTATGAATGATTGTCATCTGTGGGTTTTATGGGCGAGATTTACCTCTTCTACTGTCGTTAAGCACGTCTGGTATGTTTTTAGCTGTGCATCACACTTTTTAAACAAACCGCTTAATTGTTATACCAAGTTAATTCAGAAAAATGAATAAAAAGTTGGCAGATGCCAAGAAATGGGATTTGTGTGTTTGTTTTCTTTCTCTGAAATAGGTATACCTCACAAGCAATGAACTGACAGCATTTATCAATAAAACCATTTCATTCCCAAGCTCTCAGAGCTTCAAGGAACTTTCCCCATTCATACCAGATGTAGACACAGACACTTATTCTTACCAAGATATAATGCACGTGTCGAGACTAAGCCACCTTCTCTCTCTTTTAAATAAAAAGGAAATACATTCATATAGTCCAAAAATGAAAACACAAAATCTTTCTCTTCCCCGTCCTCCATTTTTACAAGTATAGTCATTATACCAGTTTCTTGTTTATTTGGCAAGGGAGTCTTTATTTGTATTACTTTTAAGCACATAATCAGAATATACTTCAAATGACGCCTCCAGAAACTCAGTTCTTTCTTTCTAAAGAGAACTTGTGGTTAACATTCTCCATATCCACAAACTTTATATTTTGCCCTTGCTTGGCAAGATTCTTCTGTGGTTTTCTGGTCATGAAAGCCTACTTCTTTAATTCTGACTAATCAACGAAAATACAGGCTGGGCGCTTATAGCTCAAGCAGCTAGGGCACCAGCCACATACACTGGAGCTGGCAGGTTAGAATCCAGCCCAAGTCTGCCAAACAACAATGACAACTAAGTCCAAAAGATAGCCGGGTGTTGTGGCGGACACCTGTAGTCAACTTAGGAGGCTGAGGCATGAGAATTGCTTAAGCCCAAGAGTTTGAGGTTGCTGTGAGCTGTGATGCCACAGCACTCTACTCAGGGTGACAGGTTTTTGAGACTGTGTTTCAAAATAAATAAAGAAAGAAAAGAAAAGAAAATATGGTGATTTTCTGCTAAATAATCCTAAATTTGTGATCCAGTTTTGTGGTGGCTTGATAACAAGGTAAAGATCAGAAGCGTAACATGTGTGCTATGTTCTGTGTGTTACTTTAACCATGTCATGCAGTCTACTATTATAATATTAGGCATTGATACTAATACGCAAAATGTTACCTGAGACAGAGTATCTCTTGGTGCCTAAAAGACTTATGTAAAGAAGCTTGCCAGCTCCTGCCTCATTTGTTTTTCTCTTTTTTTCCCGGACACTTTGTCTCACTCTGTTCCTCTGAGTAGAGTGCCAGGGGATCATCGCAGCTCACAGCAATGATGTGCCTCAGCCTCTCAAGTAGCTGGGAGTACAGGCATGTGCACCATGCCCAGCTACTTTTCCAATTTTCAGTACAGATTGTGTCCTACTCTTGCTCAGGCTGGTCTTGAACTCGTGAACTCAAGCAATCCACCCACCTTGACCTCCCAAAGTGCTAGGATTACAGGTGCTCCCCACCATGTCTGGTTAGTTTTTCTATCTTTAGTAGAGACAGGGTCCCACTCTTGCTCAGGCTGGTCTTGAACTCGTGAGCTCAAGCAATCCACCCACCTCGACCTCCCAGAGTGCTAGAATTAGAGACAGGAGCCACCGCGCCTGGCCGCCTTACCCATTTTTCACTCTTCTTGGAGTTCCAAGAGCCTGTATGTGGGTTTGATAGTTTAAACAATTCCCTTTCAACTCAGAAGAGAGACAGGTGTGTGGTGGGTTGCCCAGGCAAAGGAGTAGCCAGAAATCAGAAATTTACAGAGAGGAGAGGGAAATTCTTATCTATGAGTTTGTACACAGCAGGGATCTATGAAGTCAATGAAGAGTTAGCGAGTTAGTGAAGTCCACCACATCTGACATCTACGAAGTCAATGAAGAGTTAGCGAAGGCAAGAAGGAAGTTTCCGCAGTTCCCAGTTCCACAGTTACTCACATGGAAGGGAAAGCACAAGCGCCCTTGTTAAACAGAGCCTCAAGAGTGGTGCAAAGGGGGAGGTCTTAAAACCTAAACAACTCGGCCAGGTGAGTTCAGAGGCAATTTGAAATTTTCTTACCACTATTCTCATTCTTATTTTCCTGTCGTCTTGCTTCTTCTTCTGTGTGTTATCAAATGTAATTATTTTTATTCACAGGGCAGCCAGTTTAACGAGTTTGGCTTTCTGGGAAGTAGGTTTTGTGAGCACAATCTCTCTTACCATAATGCAAGTGGAAATAAATGACCTGCCAGCAGCCAGCTCAGGCTATGAGCTCTGCCCAGAAAACAAACTACACACCCATGGTATGAACTGAATAAAGTTATTTAAAGCCATGTGTGCACATGCACCCCCACACAGAACTGCTTACGATGGGCGACACTCCTTTTTCTCCCACTCTGTCCTTTCCCATTTGTCCAGTTCCCAGTTCTCCAGGTAGAGCATAGTTTTTATACTAGTTTCATGTTTACTTGGTAAGAGTCCTTATTTCCATCACTTTTAAGTCTACACAATCAGCCAAACATACCTATCACCAGTGACTCAACCGATGGCTTATTCTTTCGCACGGGGCTACCACACCTATTGCAAAGCACCAACCTTTTGATGAAAAATGACCTTCCATTGCATTTCCTGAGCCAGGTTCTCACCCTCACTTTCATTTGCATATAGGTAGTTTAAAGACGCTAGGCTTATTAACACCCAGCAGCCCAATGAAATTAGATGGTAGAGCAATAACACATGCACAGGGTGATGAGGCCCACTCCGTGAAATTGCTTTCTGGATGCTTGTGTGGTAAGCTCTTTCCGCTGATTACAGTTTAGGTAGAGACATATGGGATGCACCAAATGAGTCTGGGATTTTTAAGGTTTACAGACTGGTCATAGTCACATATCCATGAAAACCTATGCAGGAAACTTAACCATAAAGCCCACCAAACCTTGTATATCAGAAGATGTTCATATTCACTTGTGACAACAATATTCCTCTCTAGATCACTTTTTTTCCATTACATCTCATATTCAATAATCTCATGGCTTTGCCTGACCAGTCTGGATCCTACTGAGAAAAGGCATGCTTTGATGCCAAAACCTGTACTCTGTCCTCTTTAATTACATTTTTTACCTGATTTTCACTGAAGTACTATGTCTCCTTTAATTATATCTAAACAATTTTCCTACTGTGTTAAATAATATATATGTAAGCTACTGCTTCCTCTCCGATGAACTGTAAAATCCGTGTATTAGCCTATATTCCTTTCTTTAGTGCATTATAATCAAGGGTCAAGTGAAATTACAAAATCTCCTATGCTAATAAGTATAGTTGGCAGTTTGCAAAATATGTTTGTATGTAGCTTATGTATAGTTTACATATACCTATATCTACAGCCCCAAATCTCTTCAGGCAGATTTCTAATCAAACAACATATTGCCTCACTTGTGGTTATCATGCTTTAATTTTTTTTCTCCTCAGTTGCTTTTGACTTCCTTTTAGCATATTAAAATGTTAAGTTCTCATCGAATTGAGAATCTGTAGGGGAAAATAGCACAATGGAGAAAAATGGACAGGTAGGAAGAGAATGAGAGTAAAATGGGGAGTGAAGTCCACTTAAATCTTTGCAGGACTAAGGTTTGGAGAACCATAGAAGCTAATCACTGTAGCTGGAACTAAATACAAACATTAACTCTCCAAACTTACTTATGCTCACAATGCATATATAAGGCAACACTGCATTTCTACATCTGTTTTAATCTCTACAAATATAGTTTTGCAACAATAACACAACTCTTATTAGTGACATTTCTTTTCAATTAGTGGAATACAGTCTCCCAGACGTAATCAGTGATTTATACATGGCTTTAAAGAAGAAACTTTTCTTACTAAAACACACCCACGTATGGGATTCTTAAGTCAGATTCATTCTATTATACTCTGCCTGCTTATGAGTTGGAGAAAATTTCTCGATTGGCCTCAGTAATAGCAACTGGCTCTGTTCCTGTAAGATGTGACTACACCTGTCAGGTAAGTCTCACCTTCAAACTTATCACTTGCTTATCAGTACATGTGGATCTACCAGCCATGTTCTTTTTAGATAGACAAGTGATCCATCCTTTCAGGCGGAAGTTATTAATGACTCTGGGCTATGGGGCAGAGGACTCAAAGATTTAAAGGGAGGAGAGTAAAATACATGGTGGCAGCTGCCCCCAGACTGAAACAGCCTGCCTTCCCACATAATCTTCCTTTTCTTCTTCCTGCTTTTGTCCTTACCCTTGGGCTAGCCAGCAGGGGGGGTAAGTGTTGATGAAGGGAACATACTAAGTTAGAAGCTAGATAGAAAAGAATGCTCAAGTCTAGAGATTCCAGAATTATTTATCTCTAACATCCTGAAAAATAGGCCGTGCTTTCAGTTTTCAGATCTAATGAAACATATTTAGCAGCTACAGTGTAATAGGCAAAGGAGGAAATGCAGAAACTAAGGGATTAAGTTTTAAATTAGTGATCAAGTTATGAACTAGACAGGGTGAAAAAGAAAAGGCAAGTATTTGGCAGAGCAAGGTTTCCAGCCCAGGTCTTTTCCTGACAAACCCAATGTTCTTTATACTACTTGGTTATATACGTGTCCTTGTCATTCAATTGAAAAAGACCACCAGGGTCAAGAAAGAATTATTTCACAATCCAAGAGAATCATGGACGCCACAATGGTGAAAACAAATTTTACCAAGAAATCTGCCATTTGTTCTTTTCATTTGGAAAGAACAGATGAACTGAATCTGCCTGTGTGTCTTTAAAAATTTTATCGGGGCACAAATGATGTCTCCACATCTGTCTTCAAAGTATAGGATGTCCAGTCCCAAGAGTTACCATAGGAAGGGAAAATGATTGTAGCTAAATATACCTTTATTTACCAAATATTGATTATAAAATTTTACAAAATATTCTCTGCTTGTTAGCTACCTCTCCGTAAAATTTTGTAATGAATATTTTGTAAATAAATATACATTCAGCTACAATTTCCCATTTTCCCTATGTATGGAGACTTTTGGGTCCCCCTGTATATTTTGAAAATAAATGTAGAATCACAAATTTCTTCCTAGTACTTACCAGATTATGGAATTTGGAGTTGAGGTCTTTGTTCATTTTCCTGGGGGTGACAGCCCCCATCCTATTTCTATCTTCCACTTTTAGAGTGAAAGGCCCAGTTCTCAGAACTGGCCATCTTTCACCATGAGCAGGAGGAGCAGGAAGGAGCCAGGCTAGGGAATTCGGATTCTCCTGCTGGATCTCTCAGCACCCCTGCCTCTACCTTTCTAGTAAAACAAACCGAGGAGAGGACAAAGGGTAAATGTAGGACACACTGAAGAAGGTGATCCCTGTTAGATCCAGAGAAGCAGATTTGAGCAGTGACTTGCCTCCAGCCCTGTGATAGCTCCTAGCGTGGATGAGGTAGGGAGGAGATTACCTAGGTGCAGAGGTTACCTCATCCCCCAGCTTGTCTCAGGTATTGAGAGATTGTGATCGCTCTGATCTTCACCTTCCTCCACCTTCCCAGAGAGCGTGACTTGAAATGAACTTTGAAACCCTAGGGAGAGGGGTTCTGCCAGGGTGCATAGGAGTCCTAAGCCTGTTTACACAGATCTTTTGACAATAAAACATTATCAGCTTTTCCTGCTTCTCATTTTTGCCTATCCCTGGGAGTTCTTGAAGCACATGTGATATACAATTAAGAGGAGGCTGTCTAATCTGTGTCACCTCACCCAAGTTTACTCTGTAGAAGAGTAAAGTGATTGCAGGACACCTAGGTAAGAAACAGGGTGCTCACAGACAGCACAGACAACATCAGATTTTTAAATATGGCTGCATTGGCAAACACATTTTATTTATTTGAGGCATTATACAAATTCAAAATAATTTATTTATATTATAGTTACCATTCTGTTTTTTGTGCTCCAAATTCCATTAATTTTCCACCTACCACTTTCAAACTTCAGAAGCCCAGAAATAATATATCCTATTATTACCTAATAATTATTTTCTCTTCCTGGGATATAAATCAATAGCAATTTCCCCAGGTCCCCAGTTTCTCTAGCCCAGAATAAAGTTTGTCAACAAGAGTGGAAGCTGAGAACACACAGCCACCACTCCCACTTAGCACAGAATTGTCTCTGACCCATCTGTGTCTTCTTTTTCCTACCTGATTAATGCACCAAAAGATGCCTGCGTGTGCTTCTTACAAACACCTTGTTCCTACTGTTGTAAGTCACATTGCATTTCCAAGATCAGTTCCCTTCTTTGGTCTCATCCACCTGGGTTTTTCCTTCTAAGGTTGGGGTGAGGCTTTGGGTTCCTTAAAAATCACTTAGAAGTTTCCCCTCATAAGTGAGGAGAACTGTTTTGTTTTCCAGCCACTCTTCCAGTGTGTTCTGGCACACTGCCTTCTGGCAGAGAGGAGGGCCCCTGCCGAGGAAGATGGGGAAGAACAGTCTACAGCAGATCCAGGCGCGCACACACACAGAGACGTTTATGTGCTACGTGCTCTCATTCTGATAAATGAGTCCCAGATCCAGGCAGCAGAGAGATGATGGACAGGAAATTTCACAATCAGAAAATCAACTCAGCTGCTATTTACCTCAGTACT
The DNA here is from genome assembly GCA_963573935.1 of Arctocebus calabarensis. Lineage (NCBI taxonomy): Eukaryota > Metazoa > Chordata > Mammalia > Primates > Lorisidae > Arctocebus > Arctocebus calabarensis. The sequence continues at coordinate 32,792 of CAUYON010148380.1, forward strand.
GTGTCATACAGGGTGTGCCACCATATTCTATACATAGAATGTGATCCCAGGTAAACAATAACAAATGCCTGGCAATGCGAAAAGGACACCTCTGGGAACACACAACCACCCGCCTCATTCTGCACAGCAGATTTCACAGTCTGGATCAGGGCAACTTAGAACCAAGCAGCCAAGAGCTGGGGGATGTGGAGTCAGCGCTGACTTGGTGCTATGATAACAGAGTGAGAGGTGTGGGGAGTTCTAGTCTGGTCTCGTGGGTGATTGATTCAGCATCTGGAGGCATGTTGCCTGACCTTGCTAGTCCTTCTCATCATAGTTTAGGGACCAGGAAACGCCATCTCTCCTGAGGGCAGTAAAGAACTACACAGAGCAGCAGGAAATTAGTCACCCCAGAAAGGGGGCAGGTCACACAATAAGTACCCCTCGCCTCTTCCCTGTACCTCACCTCTTCCCTGCAAGGGCTCTCAAACTCTGAAGCCTGCATCTTCCTGCCCATATCATAGCCCCCAGAATCTCGCAGGGGTTATCCTTACTCTGTCTATAATTTCCTATGGTGTAATGGTTAAAAAAAGGGCGTTAGAGTTTGACTCCTGTTAGAATTTCATGTCTATCTTTAAGTATGACTTTGTATAAGGTCTTTTAGCTTTCTGAGCCTCTGTTTTCTCGTGTGTAAAGTGGTGATGATGACATCTACCTATGGGGGTGGGGGGGTTGAGAGTTATATGGCACAATTTATATAAAATACCTAGACTGTTACCAGGCCCATTGCAGACAATCATCATGGGTTAGTCTCTTTCTTCCTCCCTTCTTCATCTGCTTTTCAGGAGAGGTAGTCAAATAGCTGTACCAATCAGGTAAACATATTTATCTAAATCCCATATTTATAGTGAATATGGATTTGAATATATATATTCCTAAGTGTAGAGAGGAAGTTAAATGAATCAAAAGTTAATGTGAGTTTTAAAATTTCTCATATTTCCCCCAGATATCATTTGATAGCCTAAATATTATAGCTACTAGTAGATCTCAGAACTAGACAATGATGTTGAAGAAGAAAGATTTATCTAAATGGTTCAAATGGCATAAAGCATAAATTCAGAAGGAATGTTAGATAATGGTATATAATTTACCAGGGCAAAGCTATCAGCTCCTGCCTCATTTCTTCCACCCTTAATTTTTTTCAGCCCCTTGTACTGATTCTATTGAAATCACACATGCCGGCTAATATCAACCCAATTCCTGAGCCAATCCTGATGGAAGCAATAACGAGGTGGGTCTCAGCCCTTTCTTCCCATTCATCTGATCATACTCCCCAATTTGGGAAGATGTAGACTTGATCCACTTTCGCATGTCTACGCAGTGACTCATACTTAGTATCCAAGCCTTCCCAAACCGGGAGTCCTCTGCTGGACACCACGCAGGTGGATGGGGCTGTATTGTCTTCCCTTTGCCTCCATCAATCCTAATGAGATTGGAACTTTGCACAATCCTGGGGTTACTGAACTCTTGATACAAATGTAAAGACCTCCCAGATAAACACAGCCACGCTGGCCTAACGCCTGGTTACCGACCAACGTCCTGCTCCACTCTACTTCATTCCCACCCACACACCCATGGACCCATTGCCTTTGTGTACTTCTGACCACACTGAAAACCTAAGACGCTAATTCTTACCTAAATTGTACTCTATGACTGAACTATCTACCTCTCCATAGAGTCTGCTCTGTGATCTAGTTAGTGTGTCTCAAGTCATTCACCCTTAGGAGTCCAGCCTTACTCCAAGTCATTCACTCAGTTGTTAAACAGTTAATCCTAAAAACGTTCATAAATGTTTCACTACAAAAAAGAAATATGACCAGGAGGTGACTTGATAACACGAGCACAGGCACAGAGGGAGAAAGAAGTTTCCAGGGCTTGAGTTAGAACAGGGCTTGACACACTCTCAGAACTGGAAGATTGCTGACCTGCACAGTAGCAAGGGCAGGGAAATGCAGATCGCGGTGAGTTCTTTAGGCCAGGCTGACGCTGCTTGTTTTTTGTTTTTTTTTTTAATAATTTTATTGAATCATAATTCTGTACATTGGTGCAATCATAGGGCATGATTCATATACATTCAGAAATGTTTTCATCATACTGTTACAGATAGCCTTCATGGCATTTTCTTGATCACTATATAAAGATATTGATACTCTACATTTAATAAGTTTCCCCAGTACCCTGCTAAGATGCACCGTAGGTGTGATCCCACCAATTGCCCTCCCTCCACCCATA
>CAUYON010148382.1:0-12464 GCA_963573935.1 Arctocebus calabarensis
GTCCCAGCTACTTGGGAGGTGGAGGCAAGAGACTCGCTTGAGCCCAGGAATTGGAGGTTGCTGTGAGCTGTAATGCTACAGCTCTCTATCCAGGGTGACAGCTTGAGGCTCTGTCTCAAAAAAAAAGAAAAGAAAAAAAAAAAAAAAAAACTTGGCTGTGACAGTGGGGGGACCTTTGGACCAGAACTTTATGTGTTATGAAGTATGGTACCTGTGGTTTCTTTCAAAAGCATCCACAGAAAGACTTTCTTGCCTAGGCTGATTCCTAAGGACCTGCTTAATTTTCCTTTATTGTTTCTACCAGTCGAACTTGAAAACTTGGACATGAGAATGCTAGAAACTGGGAACTGGGAGAGACCTGTGATACTCTCTTTCCATTCTGATCTCATCCATGAGGCTCGGACTAGCCAAGTGGAGGACCGTCTCTGGTGATGGTGTTCAAGAGGGAAAACAGTATGGAAGCTCCAGAAAAAACTTAAAATAGAACTACTATATTATCCAGTAATCTCACTTCTGGGTATTTGTTCAAAAGAATTAAAAGCAGGATCCCGAAGAGATAACAGCACTTCCATGTTCAATGCAACACTATTCACAGTAGCCCAGATGTGGAAACAACCTGAATGTCCATCAAAAGATGAATGGATAAAGAAGTTATATACGTAGAATAGAATATTCTTTTTAAGGGTAGAATATTATTCAGCCCTTAAAAAGAAGGAAATTCTGTCATATGCAGGAACATATATGAGCTTTGAAGATACTACGCTAAGTAAAATCAGGCAGTAACAGAAAGACAAAAACTGCATGTTTCTACTAAAATAGTCAAATTCATACAGACAAAGTGTAGAATGGTGGTGGTTGTTAGGGGAGTTGCCAGTTTTTTTTTTAAATTAAATCATAACTGCATATGTTAATGCATTTATGCAGTACAATGTGCTGATTTTATATACAATTTGGAATACTTACATCAAACTGGTTAACAGAGCTGTCACCTCTCTTGCTTAATCATTGTGTTAAGGCATAGTTTAAACCACTGTTTAAACTTCCTTGCCCATATAGGGTCACAGGACCACCCCTCTACTACTTCTGTGTATAAAAGCCTATGATCCAGAACTCCATTCATTAACCCACATTAAGATGACATTGTTAGCTTGGCGCCTGTGGCTCAACAGGCTAAGGCGCCAACCACGTACACCTGAGCTGGCGGGTTTGAATCCAGCCCGGGCCCGCCAAACAACAACGACGGCTGCAACCAAAAAATGGTCAGGCATTGTGGCGGACGCCTGTAGTCCCAGCTACTTGGGAGGCGGAGGCAAGAGACTCGCTTGAGCCCAGGAATTGGAGGTTGCTGTGAGCTGTGATGCCACAGCAGTCTATCCAGGGTGACAGCTTGAGGCTCTGTCTCCAAAAAAAAAAAAGACAGGGTCTCACTCTGTCATCTAGGCTGGAGTACAGTGACATGATTGATCACAATCACTGCAGACTCAACTCCTGGGCTCAAGGGATCCTCCCACTTCAGCCTCCCAAGTAGCTGGGACCATACAATGCAAACCACCATATCTGGCTACTTTTAAAAATTTTTTGTAGAGACAGGGGTCTCACTATGTCGCCCAAGCTAGTCTTAAACTCCTGGGTTCAAGCAATCCTGTTTAGGCTTCCCAAAGCACTAGGATTACCCAGTTATCATGCCAGGCCAATAAGAAACTTAAGCACCCTGTTTCTTTTCTTTCTTTCCCTTTTTTTGAGACTCTTTATCCCCCAAAACATTAACCTCTCAAATTTCACTATTATCTCTATACCAATGTCTAGTCAGGCTCCTAAATTCATCTCCCTGGTCTTGTCAGCTGATGACAAATACTTTGAAGAAAATTAAAGTATTGGAACAAAGAAAACTGACAGGTTTGGTAGTCAGGGAAGGCCTCTGCGTCAGGTGAACCTGATAATCACTGCAGTAGGGAAGGCCTCTGTGAAGAGATGCATTACCATCACCTACAACCTTGGTCGAGTGCAAATTCTTGGGCTCCACCCCAGAACTAGTAATCCCAGAAGCTCAGGGATTAGGGCCCAGCAACCTGTGTTTCAACAACCCCTCTGTGTGATTCTAAAAGTCCACAGATCTACTGTACGATCATGTCAGGGAAGAGAATCCCAAATTTGTTCTTGCCTTGGGACATATGCAAAGTATATGAGGACCAGCTGTTTGCTCAGATCTCAGGGAAATGCTACCCTCAAGAAAGAAATTTTCTGGGCGGTGCCTGTGGCTCAAAGGAGTAGAGCACCAGCCCCATATGCCAGAGGTGGTGGGTTCAAACCCAACCCCGGCCAAAAAAAAAAAAAAACTGCAAGAAAAAAAAGAAAGAAATACAGCAAGAAATTTTCTTTTTTATTTGCTTGCCTAACCCTCCCCCCAACCGACTATGAATGTAAACACTACAAGAACAGAGTGGGGGGTTTGTTTTGTTTTATTTTTATAGAGAATGGGTCTCAACCTGTCAACCAGGCTAGAGTACAGTGGTCCAATCATAGCTCAATGCAGCCTCAAACTCCTAGTTTCAAGCAATCCTCCTGCCTCAGCCTCCCGAGTAGCTAGAACTACAGTATAGGCACTTGCCACCAAGCCTAGCTAATTTCTGTTTGTTCGTTTTTAGAGGCAGAACCTTCTTCTGTTGCCCAGGCTCCTCAAATCCCTGGCCTCAAATGATCCTACTGCCTTGGCCTCCCAAAAGGATGGGGACTATAGGCACGAGCCATCAACCACCACCACGAACAGAGATTTTGTGTCTTAAACTGCTACTGAAGCCCCAATGTCTAGTTCCTTAAGCGTGGCCTTTTGAATAAATCCAAATTTTACAGAACAAATCTTTTTATTAAAAGGAGTATAGCAGTGAAGACAGCCAACCACAGACCACCTACACTTGTGAGCCAAAAGAAAGTTTGAAGTTATTATTCAGGAAACAGCAAAAAAAATCCTAATATGGTTTTCTTTTAGCATCACTGAATAAGTGCTTCTGATCTGATGCTGTTATACCTTTGCCTATTACTGATTATACTAATCAGATTTATGTTTTCCAGAAATGTCATCAAGCCACATACAATAAAGTTGGTTCCAGTCCTGAACCCCTGTATCACTCTCCCTCTGGAGAAACCCTAACTGCCCTCTTCTATCATTACTCAATTCAGCAGGAAGCAGTTAGATCAAGTCTCCACACTTTTTCCCTAACAGCAGTTAGAGTTTCTATCCGGAGAGGGAGAGTTGATGCAGGACATTTGGTGCCCTAGCCAGCTCAGTGGAGCTGGCAGACATGCCGCCTCCTCATTGGTGGTGTTGGTGCTGCAGCAGCCAGCTGAAGAACCAGCTGGCTGTATGACAGGCAAGGAGGGGAACTTCCAACCCCCACTGTAGGCTCTAATAGCCAAAAAGGCTGGACAACTGCTGAGGAGATACCTGTGCCTTGGTGGCTCCTTCAGTTTACAATTAGGACTAAATGTGGAACTCCCATTTCCTATGCCTAGGTCAATTTCATGTGAATTTCCTAGGCCTCAATTCCCATTCATTGATATATTCATTCACTTTGCCCTGGCAGAAGGGACTGTGTTTGTTCATTGATAGATTCATTCACCTTGCCCCCAGCGGAAGAGACTGTGTTCATTCATTTCCTGGCCAAGGAACCCATACTCCTATATATACCCTGAGACTAAAAGCCTAAAGGGGGAGACGGGGAAAGACCGGGAGAGAAACGGAGAGAGCATTTCTCTCCCCACTTGAGTTTTCTCTCTCTACCAGGAGCTTTAGTGCTTTCTGTATTCTTTTCTGTAAATAAATTCTGTCTTACCACTGGAAAAAAGAAAAGAAAAAAAATGCCATGAAGGCTATGTCAAACAGTTTGATGAAACATTTCAGATGGTATATGAAACCAGCACATTGTACCTCTTAATTGCACTAATGTACTCAGCTGTGATTTTTTTTTTTTTTTTTGAGACAGAGCCTCAAGCTGTCACTCTGGATAGAGTGCTGTGGCATCACAGCTCACAGCAACCTCCAATTCCTGGGCTCAAGCGAGTCTCCTGCCTCCGCCTCCCAAGTATCTGGGACTACAGGCGCCCACCACAACGCCTGGCCATTTTTTGGTTGCAGCCATCATTGTTGTTTGGCGGGCCCAGGCTGGGTTTGAACCCGCCAGCTCAGATGTACGTGGCTGACGCCTTAGCCCGCTGAGCCACAGGCGCTGAGCCAAGAAAAAAAGATTTTAAAGAGAAGCAGACATTTTATTGTAATGTTGATTGCTGCCAACTTGGGGATCATTGCAGAAACTACAACCAGAGTGACTGCTGGTGTGGCCTTGTCTCAGAATAAAAACTCAAAATTTTGTTGCTGACAGGCATTAGAACACTTAACAATTATGGACTGCCCCAAAGCAAACTGATAGAAAACTTTAAAATGAAATGTCATATTTAGAACAAGCTGTTGTTATGTTAGGTGATGAATTAGTTTAAAAAGATAGATAAAAATTGAAATGTGATTAGAATATGACATCTTTTTGTATTACCCCTGTAATGTATAATGAAACTAAAACAAGGGTTAAAATTCATCTGTTAAACCATGAAAATTTAACCACCAATATTATTAATTTACAGTATGAGATATATTCTTCTTTTCAACAGAAATTAGAAAAAAGTTGATGGTGATAAAATTTTACAAGGCATTGCTGATAGTATTGAACAGTTAAACCCATTACCCAACATTAATGGACTTGGTGGAAGTTCTGTTAGTACATTTGCATTGTTGTTAAATTTATGTTTAATTTTATATATTATAGGTAAGAAAGTTAATCAAGCAAAGAAAGAAAATGATCACATGGGTGATGCCTGTGGCTCAGCAAGTAGGGCACCAGCCCCATATACTGTGGATGGCGGGTTCAAACCCTGTCCTGGCTGAACTGCAAATCAAAAAAATAGCCAGGTATTGTGTACGGTGCCTGTAGTCCCAGCTACTTGGGAGGCTGAGGTAAGATAATCACCTAAGCCCAGGAGTTGGATGTTGCTGTGAGCTGTGTGATGCCACAGCACTCAACCAAGGGTGATAAAGTGAGGCTCTGTCTCTACCAAAAAAAAAAAAAAGAAAAGAAAATGATCCCCATGCTGCAATTTTTGCATTAATAATGACTGATATAAATGCTCAAAACCACAATGAAAAGGAAAAGGGGAGTTATAGGCAAAAATCCTACAAATAAACCTTTAAATGGTTCCATTTTGTGAAGGCAAGTTTAAAGTCTTTTGTAAGTTAGAAAGGAAAAAAATCCTGAATAGGTCTGCATATGTGGCTTAGAACCTAATCATGTAAAAGTGATTTAGGGCAGACCTTTGTGGAGGCAGGTCTGTAGGCAGATAACATTATATCTCAGGATTTTCCAGGCTACTCCCTGAAGATGATTAGCTGCCTCCAAATGATCTATTAAAGGATCAAGCATTTAAAAGGCTTATTTCCCCAGGATCTTGTTTTGTGGATTTGTTTTTTGAATATTTAGCATAAGAATAACTTCAGTGAAGTAGTTATCAGTTAATCCAGTTAAACCTTAGCCCATAAAGATAGTTTTAAATAATTTTAGTAAAATTGTTATCAGTTAATCCGGTTGATCTGTAGGCCTGTAAGTACCAGGCAGTAAGAGGCCTTGGGCCAATGTTTAAGTCATGTGCTTATTGATTAAGTTATGTGTGTATATAAGTAGGAAAGAAAAAAGGAAATGTGCTACTCTCCATCATAGAGCTTGTAGCCACTGTTTGTTCCATCCTATTTCAATTGTAGGCCTATACTCTGCATCATGGATCACCCATAAGGGACTTCACACAACAATATGATCCTCTCAATTGGCACAGACAGAGCTTTTGATAATATCCAGTATCCTTTCAAGATAGAAATATTTAAGAAAATAGGCATAGAAGGAACGTTTCTTATACTGATAGAAGACATCTACAGAAAATGGAAACCCACAGCCAATATCATATTGAATTGTGTAAAACTGAAAATATTTTCACTCAGAGGAGGAATGAGGAAAGGATTCCCATTGTCTCTACTGCTATTCAACACAGTAATGGAAGTCTTGGTCATCTCAATCAGGCAAGATAAGGCTATCAAGGATATCCAAACAGGATCAGAGGAGACCAAGCTCTCACTCTTCACTGATGATATGATTCTATATCTGGAAAATCTCAGAGACTCAGCTTCAAAACTCTTAGAAGTGATTAAGGAATACAGCGGCGTTTCAGAATACAAAATCAATACTTCAAATTTGTAGCTTTGATATATGTTAAAAATAGTCAAGATGAAAATATAGTCAAGAAGCCTATTCCTTTTACAGTAGTGCAAAAGAAGCGGAAATATCTGGGAATTTACCTAACAAAGGATGCAAAATATCTCTATAAAGAGAATTATGAAACTCTGAGAAAGGAAATAGCTGAAGATGTTAACAAATGGAAAAACATACCATGCTCATGGCTGGGAAGAATCAACATTGTTAAAATGTCCATACTACTCAAAGCAATCTACATATTTAATACAATCCCTAATAATGCACCATCATCATACTTTAATGGACTTAAAAAATAGTACTTTGTTTTATATTAAATCAGAAAAAAACCTTGAAGAGAAAATACATTACTCAGAAATAGGAAAAAATTGGGAGTTATCATGTTGCCAGACTTCAAGCTACACTATAAATCTATAGTGATGAAACAGCATGGCACTGACACAAAAACAGAGAAGTAGATTTTTGGAACAGAATAGAGAATGAAGAGATGAACCCAACTACTTATTGTCATTTGATTTTTGACAAGCCTATAAAAAATGATATTCAGTGAGGGAAAGACTCACTATTAAACAAATGGTGCTGGGTGAACTGGCTAGCCACCTGTTGAAGACTGAAACTGGACCCCCACCTTTCACTATTAACAAAAAAATGACTCTCATTGAATGAAAGAATTAAACTTAAGACATGAAACTATAAAAATACTAGAAGAGAGTGCAGGGAAACTACTTGAAGAAATTGGCCTAGCAGAGTATTTTATGAGGAAGACCCACCCCTGACAATTGAAGCAACACCAAAAATACATTACTGGGATATGATCAAATGGAAAAACTTTTGCATAGCCAAGAGCACAGTAAGTAAAGCAAACAGACAAACTTCAGAATGGGAGATTTTTCCAGGTTCTGCTTCTGACAATGGTCTGACAAATAGAATCCACAGAGAACTCAAAATAATCAATAAGAAAAGATCAAAAAACAAATAACCCCATTTCTATGTGGGCAACAGACTTGAAGAGAAACTTCTGTGATGGAAACAGGAGCATGGCCTACAAACACATGAAAAAATGCTCATCACCCTTAATCATCAGAGAAATACAAATCACAACCACTTTGAGTTATCATCTAACTCCAGTAAGATTAGCCCACATCTCCAAATCTTAAAACTACAGATGTTGGCATGGATGCAGTGAGAAGGGAACACTTCTACAATGCTGCTGGAAATGGAAGCTAATACAACCTTTTTGGAAAGAAGTTTGGAGAGTACTCAAGGAACTAAAAGTAGACCTACCATTCAACCCTGCAATTTCTCTACTAGGTATATACCCATATGATAAAAATTTATTTTACAATAAAGACGTTTGCACCAGAATGTTTATTGCTAACTAATTCATAATTGCTCAGACCTAGAAACAGCCCAGGTGCACATCAACTCACGAATGGATCAACACATTGTGGTATATGTACACCATGGAATTCTATGCAGCCATAAAAAGATGGAGATTTCATACATTTTGTGTTTACCTGGATGGAGCTGGAACATATTCTTCTTAGTAAAGTGTCTCAACAATGGGAAAAAAAAGCATCCAATGTACTAAATTCTACTATGAAATCAATATATAATCCCCTACACATTCATATGAATGGCAAAACAAAACTATATTCCAGAAATTAGAAGAGAAGAGGAGAGAAATGGGAAAGGAGGGGGGATATGGAAGGAGGAAGGGCATTTTGGGGGACCTCACCTAATGTGCATGAAGTAATGTACATTTCAAAACTATTAAGAAATGAGTTGGAAAGGAGGGGAGAGAGAGGTTTGACAGTGGGAGGGTAAAAGACAGGACCACACCTATGGAGCATATGTCAAGGATACAAGTCAAATCTGTCAGTGTAGAACATAGATATTTTGGTACAATAATCAAGTAAATGAGATGAAAGCCATGTTGATTGGTTTGATCTAACCATGTCAGATTGTATAAAAAAATCAGCACATCGTACCCCACATATGTATGAATGTATTCATGATCTATGCGTATTTGAATTAATAAACAAAATTTATTAAGAAAAAAAGAAATGAGTATAATTGTGATAGATGGGTTACTTAGTTCAATGTAAGCATTTAAAATTGTATATCAAAGCAGTACACTGAACTCCATAAATGTATCAATGTACACAGTTATGATTTAACAAACAATAAAATAATAAAACTTAAAATCAGAAATCTAGTTATTTCATCAGAAGAATTATATATTAGGTAACTAACCTATTTAAGAAATTTTGCATACAATATGAGTAAGTTCTATAAATCAATCCCAGATGACAATATAAGTTAGTAAGTTCTATAAAGCAATCCCAGATGACATAGTTAGGAAAGAGGAGAAGGAAGCCTGAAGCCCAGTATCTTGACTCCCTTCCCAAGATTATTTCAGTGCATCATGAAGATTAATAATGATAATAAAATAAGCATTATATATGGAGAGCCCCTAATCAAAGACCTCTTCAGGGGAAAACTAAATTCATCTTTCATCGTTCAATTTATTATAATTAATTATACAGTATTAATTATAATAATTTATTATATTCATCATTATTATTTTGTCATTAGTCAATTTCTTAGACCTATTAAGTTACTTGCCAAGACCCTGAAAACATGGAACATAAGACATGAAAATACATCAAGGAAGAAAAACTCTGAATTGTAGAATAATGGAGAGGACAAGCCTGATGGCACAATGGGTGGCAGGGGGTGAGGGGTCTGGCCAGCTGATAATGTGGCTAATACAACATTTCAGAGTTAACAGATTGAAGGCTTTTGGCTCATTTCCTCAGTGGAAAAGAAAGAACACCCCTTTGATATTCAAAATACCTGGGTTACAGTACTTATTCTGTCTCTACCAATAGTACAGTCTTGAGTAAATTCTGTTTTCATCCAGAACTTTAGTTTCCCTATATTAATGTGAAAAGAGTACAACTAGGGTGATTCTTAACTTTTTGGATCATGGATCTCCTTGAGAATGTGTTAAGTACTGTGAGCTCACTACCTTTAAAAATGCACTTACAGGCTAAATTTTGACTCCCATTCAAAAGAATCCATAGGCTATGTTAATCAGTTTGATGAAAATAGTTAAGATTATATATTAAACCAGAACATTGTACCTCTTGATTGCACTATTGTACACAGATATGATTTAATGATAAAGATAATAATAATAATAATAAAGAAAATGGAGAGAGAGGAAGTTAACAACTTAATGGAACATCTTAAACAACTGGGGAAAGAAGAACATTCCAATCCCAAACCCAGCAGAAGAAAAGAGATAACCAAGATTAGAGCAGAATTAAATGAAATTCAAAATAAAAGAATTGTACAACAGATCAATAAATGTAAAGGTGATTTTTTGAAAAGGCCAATAAAATAGGTAAACCTTTAGCTAACCTAACCAGGAAAACAGGAGTAAAATCTCTAATCTCAGCAATCAGAAATGGTAAAGACAGAATAACAACAGACTCCTCAGAAATTCAAAAAATATTAAACGAATATTACAAGAAACTGTACTCTCAGAAATATGAAAATCTGAAGGAAATCGACCAATACTTGGAAGCATGTCACCTTCCAAGACTTAGCCAGAATGAAGCGGAAAAGTTGAACAGGCTGATATCAAGTTCTGAAATACCATCAACTATACAAAATTTCCATAAAAAGAAAAGCCCTGGACCAGATGGCTTCACTTCAGAATTCTACCAAACCTTTAAAGAAGAACTAGTACCTATATTACTCAACCTTTTCCAAAACATAGAAAAAGAAGGACTATTACTCAACACATTCTATGAAGCAAACATCACCTTGATCCCCAAAACAGGAAAAGACCCTACAAGAAAAGAAAATTATAGACCAATATCACTAATGAATATTGATGCAAAAATATTTAATAAGATCCTAGCAAACAGAATCCAGCAATACATCAAACAAATAATACATCATGACCAAGTAGACTATATCCCAGGATCTCAAGGGTGGTTCAATATAAGTAAATCTATAAGTGTAATCCAGCACATAAACAAATTAAAAAATAAAGACCACATGATTCTCTCAATTGATGGAGAAAAAGCTTTTGACAATATCCAGCATCCCTTCATGATCAGAACACTAAAGAAAATGGGTATAGAGGGGACATTTTTTAAACTGATAGAGGCCATCTACAGCAAACCCACAGCCAATATTGTATTGAATGGAGTTAAATTGAAATCATTCCCACATAGATCAGGAACCAGGTCAGGTTGGCCATTGTCTCCATTGCTCTTTAACATTGTAATGGAAGTTTTAGCCATTACAATTAGGGAAGAAAAGGCAATCAAAGGTATCGACATAGGGTCAGAAGAGATTAAAATTTTACCCTTTGCAGATGACATGATTGTATATCTGGAAAACACTAGGGTTTCTACTGTAAAACTCTTAGAAGTGATATAGGAAGACAGCAATGCATCAGGCTACAAAATCAACACTCATAAATCAGTAGCCTTTGTACACACTAACAACAGCCAAGCTGAAAAAATAGTCAAAGATTCCATTCTTTTCACAGTAATGCCAAAGAAGATGAAATATTTGGGAGTTTACCTAACAAAGGAAGTGAAAGATGTCTATAAAGAGAACTATGAAACTCTAAGAAAAGAAATCACTGAACACGTCAACAAATGGAAAAACATACCATGCTCATGGTTGTGAAGAATCAATCTTGTTAAAATGTCCACACTCCCCAAAGCAATATACAATTTTAACGCAAAGCCTATTAAAGCTCCATTGTCATATTTTAAAGACCTTAAGAAAATAATACTTCATTTTATATGGAATCAGAAAAAAACTCAAATAGCCAAGACATTACTTAGAAATAAAAACAAAGCAGGAGGGATCATGCTACCAGACCTGAGACTGTACTATAAGTCAATAGTGATCAAAATAGCATGGTACTGGCACAAAAACAGAGAGGTAAATGTTTGGAACAGAATATAGAACCAAGAGATGAACCCAACTACTTACCATTATTTGATCTTCGACAAGCCAATTAAAAACATTCAGTGGGGAAAAGACACCCTATTTAACAAATGGTGCTGGGAAATCCGGCTGGTGACCTTTCACCACTAATGAAGATAGACTCACACTGGATTAAAGATTTAAACTTAAGACATGAAACTATAAAAATACTAGAAGAAAGTGCAGGGAACACTTGAAAGAATTGACCTGGGCAAATTTTTTATGAGGAGGACCCCCAACGCAATGGAAGCAGTATCAAAAAATACACTACGGGGATCTGATGAAACTAAAAAGCTTCTGCACGGCCAAGAACACAGTAAGTATAGCAAGCAGACAGCCCTCAGAATGGGAGAGCATATTTGCAAGTTATGCCTCCAACAAAGGTTTAATAACCAGAATACACAGAGAACTCCAACGTATTAGCAAGAAAAGAACAAGCAATCCCATGTCAGGACGGGCAAAAGATCTGAAGAGAAACTTCTCTAAAGAAGAAAGGCACACGGCCTACAGACATAAGAAAAAATGCTCAATATCCTTAATCATCAGAGACATGGAAATCAAAACTACCTTGAGATATCATCTAACTCCAGTAAGATTAGCCCACATGACGAAATCTCATAACCAGAGATGTTGGCGTGGATGTGGAGAAAAGGGAACACTTCTACATTGCTGGTGGGAATGCAAACTAATACATCCCTTTTGGAAAGATATTTGGAGAACATTCAGAGATCTAAAAATAGACTTGTCATTTGACCCTATAATTCCTTTACTTGGTATATACCCAGAAGACCAAAAATCACACTACAGCAAAGATATCTGTACCAGATTGTTTATTGCAGCCCAATTCATAATTGCTAAGTCATGGAAGAAGCCCAAGTGCCCATCGATACACAAATGGATTAATATTCTGTGGTACATGTATACCATGGAATATGATGCATCCTTAAAGAAAGATGGTGACATTTCTTCCTTCATATTTACATGGATGGAGCTGGAATACATTCTCCTTAGCAAAGTATCTCAAGAATGGAAGAAAAAGTATCCAATGTACTGAGCCCTAATATGAAGGAAATTTATATCTTTCATGTGAAGGCTACAACCCAACTATTGCACAAGAAGACTGGGAAACGGGAGAGGGAG
>CAUYON010148383.1:0-17239 GCA_963573935.1 Arctocebus calabarensis
TGGTATAGAATGGAGATTTCTTTTTTTTTTTTTTTTGGTTGTAGCCATCATTGTTGTTTGGCAGGCCCAGGGGCTGGAATCGAACCCACCAGCTCAGGTGTACGTGGCTGACGCCTTAGCCCGTTGAGCCACAGGCGCTGAACCTATTTTGTACATTTTAAGAGATTACTAGATGAAGTGTTTTGAAAGGTTCCTCCCTTAAAGAATCCATTGACCAATTAAAGAAAATTTGTATAGTCCATTAAGTCCCATGGGACTCTTTACATTAGATAAATGCCACTAAATACCACACAGAGAGCTTGAAGCTCAATTTCCTTGTAAAAGCTTGGTAACTTTAACAAGCTTAGACACAGGATAAAAACAAGATAAACTGGAGAAATGACCTTAGGTGGCAAGAAGTGATACTGAAAAATGGTACAATAAAGAGGGTCTGCTCCGAAAGTTATTGTTCTCACCCTTTTGGCGCTTGAGGTAAAAATCTTTACTTACAGCCACTACTAGGCCTAACACCTAGATTGGATTATGTCAATTTATATGTATTTCCCTTCCAGAGTTTTGATTATAAGAAATACTAAATACAAACATAGTTAACTATAATTTGGTTAAAGGTCTAAATTCAGATGACATTAAACTGTGCAATGACTGGTTGGTTGCCTCAGACCGCAATTCAAGAATAAACCCCCACACTAACTTATTTAATAGTTAGAACCTAAAACTGACTTCCACCCAACCTTGCATCAGAACAAAATAGGACATTTTCTACAAATCACATCATTTTTAAATTCATTACTACCACTATTTTAGGATAACTATAAAAATAAAATATTGGCTTAGCAATCCCTAAATAATCCAATCAAAAATTTTATCTATTTTAAGAAATTATATCATCCTAACATAGCTGTAGTGATGATGATGGAGGTAATCATGAGGCATTTTTTTTTGAGTTTCAAGAGGAAGAGATGAAAACATATAAATGGCTACTTTAGCATCATCTTTAATTTAATGCTTCTAACACATGACCTAACCTTACAGCAGAAAGGAAATTTCAAGAACTGACAGGAACTTCTAAAATGGAACTAGTTTTAATTACTAAGACTTTTGTATACTATTTTCTGCACTACTCTGTAGCACAGTTCCCATTATGGGTTACTCACAAAACCCAAATAAATTATATAAATGTTCATAACTTCCAAAAATGCCATTCTCACTACTAAGTTTAATGGAGTTTAAAGAAAAGGTTTAAGACAATGAAAGCCTTTTCTTAAGTAAGCTGTTACTATAAAAAAGGGCTTTAAGTATCAAGCTGCAGAAGTAATTCACAGCTTTGACTCCTTCAGCGATTCTGGGCAAATAATACTTTCCATGGCCTGTTATTATTTCTAATTAACTCTTCTCCCTTTTAAGTTCAATAATTGTGATAATTTTACCAATAACACAAAATATTAAGCCAAAATTAACAAATTTAAAACAAAAGACAAGTTCTAATACAGGAACTCTTAGCCAGATACCAGGATGGGCTTAGAAGAAAATATCTCTGACACCTGAATCCTTAAATTTGGCCCCCAAATCCATAGTTCCTCAGTTAGTTTCTAGTCTCAACAAGAAACTCTTTTCTAAAAGCGGCAAAGAAAAGCTTAAAGAAAGAACCAGTCTGATGTTTTAGCCACAAGAACACAACTTAAGTTCTCAATGACAGTACCTCCACCCCCCAAAGCTCCTTCTTAAAACTTACTTTTTGCTACGTTCTTCATGGCCATTAGCACTGCTCAACTTGTTCTCATCCTAAGCAGGGTTGATAGAAGAACATCATGAGGACGAAGTGGTAACATTTCAAGTTGTCAAAGGGTAAAGGGAATAGGAATAAGAAAATACAAAACAATTTTAAAACTAATTACTTATTTATAGTTTAACATGGAAGGCTATAAAAAAATTTAGATGGGTATGTGTTTAACCACTTTGTTACTTACAATTAAGTCATCAAGATACAAAAATTAAAATCTCTCCACGTTAACATGTTAAATTTTACTTTCTTATATAGTTTAGGTATTAAGTTATCATGATTTACAATGTTGAAGTGGTTAAGTATGGTTTCTATAAAACATGAATGAAGTCCTGTTTTGAGTTTTATTCCATGTTCTATGGTCCCTTCGGTCAGTACCATGGCTCTATTTCTGCCTAAGCCCCATGTGGCCATGCTAGCAGCCAGCCACTATCGATTTCCTGTGACCGATGCCATTCCTGAGATCTTCGCCCATTTCCGTTGGAGGGTTGGGACTGTAAGAGCTTGATGCCACCTCTGTCACACATCTCGCCCTGAAGCAAACAGGGATTCACACTGCTTTAGTAATGTTGACTCCCAAGAACCCAAGAAAGTCAATTAATAATCCACCAGTCCAACCTAAACATTTCCAAATTCCATACCTGTTTACATGGAATTACATCCATGTTAAACTAAGACACAAGAATCTTAACATTAAAACAGAAAGTAGCTCTTCAAGAGTCTAAGCATTACAAAACTATATAAACTATTTAAAGCTATCAAGAATTCATCCAAATTGGTACCACATGGTCGTGCTATATAATCCAAAACAAAGTATTATTTTTAAAAGGTTTAAGAGCAATGTTTAAAGTTTGATCACGTCAGCTACAGGAGTATTAACTGCTAATTTACAAAGCTTACAGTTGGTGACACCAGTGATAATGCATGCAGCTATTTTCACCACCAACTGGTGAAAGAATGAAATGACAGTTTACTTTTACTGTGATACTGAAATGGATCAAAAACTATATTATTAGCCAAAATAACGGTTGTAGTTTTTAGTGTGAAATACTATGGCAGGGCCTAATTAAAAATAAAATATGGAGAACAGTAAAACAGTCATCAAGTGACTCTAAGTTGTGATACTGCCTTTTTAAAAAAAATTTCTATTCAGGGATCCAAGAATTTCCGTAATTATTAACTGAGCAGATCATCACCTGCCTGTTTTAAGGTTTACTATCACCAGTCTTATATATGTGTGTGTGTGTATATATATAAGAAAAAGTTTTTAAATCTCACCCATTTCTTCTTACAAGACTTATCTTATTAAAAGATTTACTTGCCACAGACTGGTTATGGTTTGTTATTCTTGGACCCCTGCTATTTCCCAAACCACTACATTCACCTTTTTGCTATACCAAACTGGAGCTGGTAATTCTTAGTTGAGTCATTTTACCTAGGGGACCACGGTACAGCGATAAGTCACTCAATTACTACCTTATGATTGACAGTTCACACTGGAATCAAAGGTGAATTCATGGGAGTAGAGGTGAGATATCGTTAGGCAAGTCTACAAAGAGAGATAGATGGGCATTTATTCATCACGCTGAAGTGAAACTACTGCACAATATTATTACATCAATAGCATATATTTACTTTTGTAAGTTATACGTAATGCATCTCTGATAAGATAAATCAAGAGGGCTCCGGGGAGGTTAGTTTACATTTCAGCAGTAGTTTCGTGAATAATGCTAAATTAAGAAACATATAAACCTCACCAACATGTTTTTTCTCACCTTCTTGTAAGGAGCCTCAAGCATTGCTTCAATATCAATATCGTCTGCCATTTTCTCTAAACGCCTAGGAACACAACCAGACAATCCTGTCAGTAAATATTTTTCAATTCTGAGCCGACACACGCCTAAACTTCAGAAAAACCTCTAAAAACCCTTTAAGAACTAAATTAACACACATTTCAAAGCTTCACTTGTCTAAGTAAATCAGAAACGCCTCTTAGACCGAACATACGAAATGGATACGTCAATGTCCGATTTTTAAAAAGCCTACTGTGAACTCTAAAAACAGAGAAACTCTAACGACAGAGTCTCGTTCGGCGCAAAACCCGCGCTGCCATTTTAGGGGCAAAGGGAAACTCCCTCTGCTGGGAGGGGCTGTGTGCCAAAGCAGCATTCGACTGGCGCCATGTTGGGAGGTCGGGGCCAGCCCAGGCCGGGAAGGGGGGTGGCCCGAGGCCCCACTACGGTCCATGCCACACGAAGAACCCTGACTTTATCAGACCGAAACAGAAGGGTGTGGTCACTGAAATAGAGCCTATTTCTCGAGGAACCCCCACAGTCGCTGAAGACTCCCTCAACCTACAAAAAAGCCCCAAACTCAGAAAACCTCTAATAATATGCAGGGTCGCAACGCTCCCGTACCTGTGCGGGCTTTCGGCGCCTGTGGTGCTCGTATTCAGGAGGAAACTGCGACGACTGCAGCTGCTACCGTGGCCGCCGCCGCTGTTGCTACTGTTAAGCCCCTAGGCCCAGGCCGCGGTACCGCCCAGCCCGAATATCGGGCTCCGAGGGCGGCTAGGCCCGAGCGAATCTAAAAGAAACAATGGGATTAGATGACCCCGCGCGGGAGAGCAGGTCTGCGGCTTCGGCAGCTCAGGATCCACCCCTGCGACAACGTCGGCAAGCTCCCTGAAATGGCGGCCGCTGCTTCCCCGTACTCACATTCACCAACACACATACACACACACAAACACACGGGGTCTCCTAGAGCCCTCAGCACGGGCTCTCGCGAGACACTGTCCCAAGTTCCAGACCAGAGCAGCCGAAATATCGCGAGATCTAAGTATAGCCCCGGCAACCATGGCCCAATCTCGCGCAATGATTGCGCCACAGATGTTCCCATCCCCCATTCAGAGAGGCGCATTTGACTCCCTCTTCCGATAAGGGTCCAGATCTCGCGAGGCTGCGCAAGTTGATCTGTCAAAGACGGTTGGTGCACTGCCCGTCAATCTTTCAGAAAACTCCACGCTGCGTGGGGCTGTTTCGTTGTCCCCTCTCGGTGTCGCCTCCTTACTGCCTTCAGGTTTCTCCTTCGCAGCCAACTGCCCTCGCTCCGGCCTCCCACCCAGATGGCTGTCAAGGTCGCCATAAGGCTGCATAGTTAATATGGAGATAGGATAAAACAGCCATATTCACGTTATTTGCCGAGGCCGAGGACGGAATGTAAAAGTATATAAAGAGAGGAGGCGAGAATAACAAACTGTACGAAAGTAGGAGGCTAGGGATATAGAATAAAAATTAGGTTTCCCTGCCATTTGAAGCCAGTGGACTAGGCGCGGTCTCAACTGTCGAGTTAACTAACAAACACCCCTGGAAATTGTCGAGAAAAGCAAAAAGAAGGTGCAAAAGACCTGCTTCCTTTGGCATTGAATCAACTTTGTGTCCCCCGGATTTAGGCCGTCCTTGTTTATTGTTTATTTAAAATGTTTCCCTTTCCCTCTGGGACTTGGCTCCTCACCCCTAAAGTCTCCCAGATACCTGGCAGTTAAAAGTATAAATTCGCCACTTGCTCTTTGGTCAATAACTGAAAAAGAAGTGGCAACAGAGAGGCCATTAACTATAAGGTTTTTCACTCAAAGACAAAAATGTTGGAAAAAAATAGATGTCTCAGAAGTCTGTTAACTTTGTGATGGAAAACAGAGTGAAGACACTCTAGTTCGTGTAGCTGCTCCAACACTATGTGACCTTGGACAAATTAACCTCTCAGAGCAGATCTTTTATTTCCTCTTGTGAAAAAGGAGGGTAAGATAATTAAGTATTTAAGCTATTTGTGACTGACGAAAGCCAGTAATTCTAGTTTCTGAATTTACACAGCTTAGTAAGGGTTGCCTACCTAGGGTGGACCCTCGAATGAATGAAGACTCTGAAGTAGAGAGAAGTTTTAATTATATAACGTCTGTAAAAATACCTGGCGAATGTTTAAACCTCAAAAAAGTTAACATCTATCATTGCTAAACAAAATTATTTAGAAGAAATGTAGCTGCTAAAAGGCTTTGCCTTGCAGGTTAACTTCACCCACAGGTAAGGGTTTATCCTAAAGGGCTAATAGCTATTTTGTAGTTAGTAATAACTCCCTTAAACCTTTTCTGAAAATTCAAATTCTTTTGTTTTTAAAATTGAAAATCATCACAGGAAACTGAAGAATATAAGAGAAAAATAAGATAAACTTACCTCTCTCCCTAGCCCCCATAATTACAGTATTGTGACTTGTTATTGGCCAAATATGAAAACATAAAGGTGACCTTTAATTTTTGTTATTTATTTAGGGACATGTCAGGGCAGAATTTTGCCCTAATCTCTAGACTTCTTATTTTTGGCCTTGGACAGAAAACAATTTAAGAGGTTGCCAGTCATCCAGTAAGTTGGAGCTAAAAAATCACAAATTTAAAATCAAATTACTTAACTGCACATTTTAAGTTTGAACCTCTAATATGCCCAGTTCTCCTAAACATTACAACTTAAATACAAATAGAGGCAATTTTTTATTTCTGGAGATAGAGTCTTACTTTGTCACCCTTGGTAGAGTGCCGTAGTGTAATAGTGATAGCAACAAACTCTTGGGCTAACACTATTCTCTTGCCTCAGACTCCAGAGTAGTTGGAACTACAGGCCCCCCTGCCACAATGCCCCGACTATTTTTAGATATTGCTTAGGCAATCCACCCACATGGACCTCCCAAGTGCTGGGATTACAAGCATGAGCCACCATACCTGGCCACAAATTAACTTAAACTTAATAAGAAAGCTTTAGGACTTCAACTCTAAATTTAAACCTTCCCTGGATAAAAAGATACCCCCGTTTTAAGCTGGACACAGTGGCACATGCCTATAATCCTAGCACTCTGGGAAGCCAAGTTGGGAGAATTACTTGCACTCAGACTAGCCTGAAAAAGAGACCCTATCTCTTCTAAAAATAGAAAGATTATGGCAGCACCTGTGGATCAAAGGAGTAGGGCGCCAGCCCCATAAGCCGGAGGTGGCAGGTTCAAACCCAGTCCTGGCCAAAAACTGCAAAAAAAAAGAAAAATAAATAAAAATAAAAATAGAAAGATTAGCCAGTATGTTGGGCACCTGCAGTCCCAGCTACTCAGGAGGCTGAAGCAGGAGGATGGCTTAAACCCAGGACTTTGAGGTTACTGTTACAGCACTGTAGCCTGGGCAACAGAACATGAGAGTCTGTCTGAAAAAAAAAAAGAAAGAAAGAAAATTATATTACTATCTATATAAAAGTGGCTGGGTGCAGTGGCTCCCACCTGTAATCCCAATATTCTGGGAGGCCGAGGCAGGTGGATTGCCTGAGCTCACAGACTGGAGACCAACCTGAGCCAGAAGGAGACCCCACCTCTAAAAATAGCTGGGGTTTGTGGCAGGTGCCTGTAGTCCCAGCTACTTGGGAGGCTAAGGCAAGAGGATGGCTTGAGCCCAAGAGTTTGAGGTTACTGTGAGCTATGATGTCACAGCAGTGTACTGAGGGCAACAAAGTAAGACTCTGTCTAAATAAATACATAAACAAATACATAAATAAGTAAAAGTGAGATTGATATCTCAGGAGAATTAGAATGCTGTCTCAGAGGATCAAGGTTGATTTTTGGCCAGTTTTGACCTGTACCAAAATTACAATTTCACAGAGTAGCTGTTAGACTCTACTAATGATTCTTTTTTTTTTTTTTTTTTTTTAATTTTTTTTGTAGAGACAGAGTCTCACTTTATCGCCCTGGGTAGAGTGCCGTGGCGTCACACTGCTCACAGCAACCTCCAGCTCTTGGGCTTAAGCGATTCTCTTACCTCAGCCTCCCTAGTAGCTGGGACTACAGGCGCCTGCCACAGCGCCCGGTTATTTTTTTGTTTTTTGCAGTTCGGCCGAGGCCGGGCTTGAACCCGCCACCTTCGGTATATGGGGCCGGCGCCCTGCTCGCTGAGCCACAGGAGCCGCCCTATTTTTGTGATTTTTAACGGTTTGTGTAGAGATGGGGGTCTCGCTATTGCCAAGCTGGTCTCAAACTGGTCTCAAACAATCCTTCCATCTTGGCCTCCCAAAGCTCTAGGAGTACAGGCACAAGCCAATGCACTGGGCCTGAAAGTGCATTTTATTTTATAGAGTGACTTATGTAGTGAATAAGTAGTTACTACATTTATTAGCATTTGCTACATTTATTAAATTAATTCAAGGGACTGACAACTAAAATAATTGGTTTCTCTCTCTTTTTAAAAATTTATTTGCTTTATTTTCTGGAGGGACAACTTCCTTGCCACCTGCATTCTGTTCAACCCAACTCTGTGCAAACCACTTTACCAGCAAAATCACAGCATTAGTTTCCTCTTAGAATCTTCAGTTTTCTTCTTCAGGGTAAAAGCCAACTCATTCTGAAATTGCAACCCTTCAGAATTCCCATATACCTAACAAACACGCTTGCGCCCAAGGGTAGCTGAGCTGTGTCCTCCTGATGCGGCAGGTGCCAACAGGAGCTCACTTACAGCTGCCATGGCTGCTGTCTACTTGTTCTAGATGAATGTGTTTGTCTCCAAAACCTTTTTTTGCAAAATAGTATGTAAAATAAGAAACAACAGCACTGCTTGTAATAGCACTACCTAAAATCTAGGTAGTAGTCGCCTCCTGAGGACTCCTCCTCCTCCTTCAATCCATTATTTGTTGCAGTTTGGCCCGGGCTGGGTTTGAACCCACCACCCTCGGTATATGGGGCTGGCGCCCTACTCACTGAGCCACAGGCGCCACCCACTTCAATCTATAATTTGAAGAACTATAGATGCTTATTAAATGTTCTTTTCTTTGCATAGTTGACAACTGTGAAGAGAGATCAGAGTTCCCTGAGGGAAGGCTTGCTGTTTTAATATTATGGCAGGGAGACAGCTGTTCTTTAATTTGTATAACATACTTTTACATGTACTTATTCATTATCTTTTTTAAAGATATACTTACCAAAAGTTTAGACTGTGATATAAACTATTAAGTGCATGATGAGATAGAAAAGATCATCACGATGTGGTCTCAGCCCTGAAATAATTCACAACACAGCAAAGAAGAGAGAGACACAGTGAATGCCACATGATTGGTGCAGTGATGAAGCCAGCATACTTCTAGTTTCTTTGGGAAGCCCTGTTAAGTATGTATTCTGTATCATCTTTATTCTAAGCCTCCTGAAACTTGCCACATGACTCAGGGCATGTTCAAATAGCAAGAACAAAAATTCCAGACCTTCCAAAGACATCCCTTTTGGTGACAACATTCATCTCAAAGCAAACTGCATTGGGGGAAAAGCCTGATAACCTTGCTTTCTGTTTATGTCTGTGGAATTATTACACTTAAGCCTGAACAAAATTTGGTGAGCAACTATACATGATAATTATCAAAGGAAACTCTTCTGTCCAAACAGCCCATTTTGTGACTTCCTAGTTAACCTTGTAACTGATTCATTGTGCTACCTCTCTCTATCAACTAAGTTGCTTTGGTCAGCATTTTAAATGAGTCCATGGAGATTATCCGAAGTCTTATAAAAAATACAGCCCCGGAATCCCACCCCTTTGTGTGTACCTCATCCAGTGAAGTATCACTTTATCCAGCTGTGATGAGACATAGTGGCAATAACTCACCAAACACGATTATTTTCTTTTTATGCATCCGAAGATAATCCACTGCCAAGGCCTCATATATCCTCAACCTTCTGATCCAGAAATTCCACCAGGAATCAGATGTCCTCAGCTCTCAAATGGGAATGTCTTTCCATGACACATCAACTCATGCCCGTCTCCACTTAGCAATGATTCAGGTTAGAAGTGGACTCTAGTGACATCTCAGAGGGCACTAGAATATTTATTGAAGCTGAATTCACAATCACCAATTCATGGAATCAACCGAAGTGCCCATCAACCCATAAATGGATTAACAAGCTGGGATACTATTCAGCTATAAAAAAGATGGAGATTTCACATCTTTTATTTTAACCTAGATAGAGTTGAAGAACATTTTTCTTAGTAAAGTATCACAAGAATGGAAAAGCAAGTATCCAATGCACTCAATACTAATACGAAAACAGTAGATGAACAACAACATGCTCACATGAAAGAAAAACAGAAGTATATTCAAGTGAGAGGATGGGGAGAGGAGGAAAAGGAGAAAGGGGAGGAGAGAGGAGCATTGGTAAGCTGTCACCTAACATGCACAGTGTAAGGGTAGATAGCACCCCTTGGATGAAGGGCTCAACTACAATGTGAATTTCACCTAACAAACACAAAGAATGTAACCTAGTTATTCATACTCTCATGTTAACTTGAAATTTAAAACATAAATTAAAATTAAATGTCGGTCCCCAGCCCAGCCCAAGATACTGCCAGGACGCAGGCTGCTGGACTAGCTAGCTCAGCCCATACATGCCGGGGAGCCCATGGTCTCAGTCAGGTAAGTGTCCCCATCAGGAGGAGCCTGTTGTCTCAGTCAGGTCAGAGGTGCCAGAGTGCCTCAAAGGTACAGCAGTCAGTCTTAGTAGAGCCTAGAAGGAGCTGGAATCCCGACTAACTTCTCCCATGGCTATTTGCAACACAGGTGTGGAGACTACCACACAATGATATATGTTCTCTCGTGCTCTTACATGCTACGTGCTACATGCTCTTTAATGAGAGACTGATTCCTTCCCCATTATTACCAAGGTATTTCTTTTCAGGTGTCTCCTACAATTAAAATCATGAAAAAAGAGGTTGAGCCCAGGAAGACCGCTGGAGTCAGGCATTCCCACACCCCATGTTCCCCACTTTCTTTGGGACAATATTGAAGCAGAGACACAGGGAATGAACTATTTTTTTCTAATCCTTCAGATGCATGTATACAGCAAAACAGTTTTTAAGAGAAATAGAGTGGTAACTTGTAGACAAAGAAATTAAATACCTGCTCTCTGCACCTCAGAATTACTTCAAAGGCTCCAATGCACACATGGAGGCAATCTTTCATAACCACCATGGAAGGGCCCCTGCATGGCACAGTTTGCTAGTGCATTGGTATAATGTCTAAAGTAGTGGTTCTCAACCTGTGGGTCAACCTTTGGACTGTACTAAAGGTTCACAGCATTAGGAAGGTTGAGAACCACTGGAAAGAGATATGCGGAAGGCATTGTGAAGCCAATGGAAATGGACTTCGATCTAACAATCATTTGTTTTAGTGTGCAAGTTAACTTGTGTTTACATCTTCCTGTGTCTTTCTTTGTTTCTTTCATTTCCATGTTGGAAATTCTCATTTTTTAAAGTTAGTGCAAAATCCCCTTTGCATACATTGCAATAAAAATGGAATGTGTATTTCCACAGTAGTGGTGATAAAACTGTGAATATAGGGGCTGTCAGCTACTTCCTTAACTCACAGGAATAGAATTCCCCTAGTTTCTGAAAGTAATAACATACAGCTATATTTTTAAAATACCATAATTATAAAAAATAAATTGTTCCTAAATAAGTACCCTTGCTTTGACTAGTGATTAATGTGTCATTTCACTTCCTTAGCTACAGCAGAATTAAACCTGTAATGTATTTTATCATGACCCCATCAGCTAGGAGAGCCCTGAGCAGTGGAGTGTGGGGTAAGGGTCCAGGAGATGTGAGTAATCACCGTGTCCTTACCCAGGGGAAGCTGAAGAGAAGGAATGAGCAGGAAGAACATTTAAATTGCAGATCTGTGCTAGAAAGACTTTAATTGTGGTTCTTTGTAGAAACAAGTTTCCCTCTCCCCTGCCTTCCCTAGCACTGCAGGTAGAACTGCCTATAATCAGAGGTTTTATACCAGCAGTCAAGGAGTTATACATTGTCATAAAATGGAAACTAGAAACTTCATCTGCTAACAGAAGAAAACCAATAGAAGTTTGTCATCTTGCTATGGCCTAGGGAAAAAAAATCATAAGCAATAAATTTCATTATAAACCTACAAGGCATCTTGAGGCCAGATTTATAGTACTCACGTAACACAAGCTTAGCCAGTTGCTCATGTAGCGTTCTGGCAAAATCAAATCAAAACCACTCTATAATAAAACTCTAGAAATTCAGGTAAAACAATTGCTGCCCCACCCACAATGGTGACAAGAGAATTCATTCACAGGCTCAGAAACTGAAGGAATAGGACAACATGTAGAAAACAGTAAAGTGAATTAGGTTAAAACGCTCAAGTAGTATTTCAGATGGAAGAATGAGAAGAGTGAAGCGATTTTTCTTTTTCATTTTCTGGATATTTCTGGAAAGCAATGGGGAGACCAAGAAGCAACACCACAAGCTCTGCCTTTAGTGAAGGGGAAATGCTGAAGACCACAGAACAGTGGAGCAGGGGCTGAGAGGTTTTGCAGGGCTGTAGGAAGTCTGGGAGTGCTTGCCTCAGGGACAGGTCAGATCCCCACATCAAATCTGCCAGCGGGGAGGGAGCCATGGGCTGCCAGCAAGAGGCTGAGTACTCCTGGGCCTGCTTTTATTTCAGAAAACTGCAGAGGGAAATCTAAATGAGAAAGGACAGAGGAAGCCTTCTCTAATAGCATGGATTTGTGGAAACAAAAGGGAAGAGAGACTCCCACCAATATCCTAAGTGTCTGTGTCTACTGGCTGGGAGGAAGTGAAGACACTACAAACTCACACACACAAATAAAAGATAAATCCTAAGTAGTAAGAATAACCCTACAGGGACTGGAACATGGTTCTGTTTCCTTTACAACATTCCATATACCCCAGCAACAGCCAGCCTAGACACATGAGGCCTTCCTCAAATAGGGGTAAGCACAGAGGACCCAGAAATAATCTATACAGAGATTCTGCAAGAAAAAGAAAGAGGCGAGGCAATGAGAACCAGGATAGTAAAAAGCACTTGAAAAACCTCACGAAAAATGTGTCCACAGAGCTGATAACAACCATGAAAAATGAACTCTAAATTTTAAAAACAGAGTGAATGAATCACTCTATGTTTCAAGAGCACAAAACAAGATTAAAGAAAGTTCAGGGAAGGGCAGCACCTGTGGCTCAAAGGAGTAGGGCACTGGCCCCATATGCTGGAGGTGGCTGGTTCAAACCCAGCCCCGGCCAAAAACTGCAAAAAAAAAAAAAAAAAAAAAAAGTTGAGGGAAGAAAGGCAAGAAAACAAAAGGATCCATGATATAAGTTGGCAATGCTCATTAAAGAAGTTTGAAAAAGAAACCAAATGTGTTCCACAAAGGAAAATGAAACTGACAAATGGCAAAAAAGAGTCATTGCTCAAAGTACCTGGCAAGGCTCTGCAAAGTGTGGCCAGAGGAGCAAAGCAGACCTGCCTGTGGGTATTGAATGTTTCTAAATTATTGATAAAAACAAACAAATAAAAACAAAGAATGCATGCCAGAGGACACATATGTCTATGAAGCCTAAACATTTATTGCCTGAACCTTTACAATGTCACCAACCTTTGACAGAAAGAACAGAAATGATGAAAACAAGGCAAGGAAGCACAAATAAATAGTTATAGAAGATTGGAAATAATAAATAAACAGAATTGAGGGTGATTATGTTTCCAAATGGAGTCAACTGGAAGAAAATCAAATGTGAAACTGAACACATACTAAAGATATAATTCAAAAGAAATAAAGCTTGTATCTACAAATTAAAGGGGACTCCTTGTTCAAAATAAATAATAACCTGGAGAAGTCAACTATAAGGGAGGCATTTTTAATGCTGTTGACCTCCAGGATATGAACCCTCAGAACAGAGAAGCTGAAAGAAAAACAAAACAAAACCAAGTGTCAGACTTCCATAGTAACACCAGAATAGAATTGAGAAATTCCTACAGAATTTCCATTTAGAAAATAGCCCAAACAGTTTATATATAGCAAAGTGCCTTTCAAATATAAAGGTAAAAACTCTTTACACTAGGAAATGTTATTTCCTTGAGTACTTTTAAAATATTATGCCAAGATATAACTTGAAAAGTTAGGGCAAACAGACAGGCAATAGACATTGAATATATGTATACAAACTCCTAAGATAAAAACAAATATAAGACTTTGGGCTACAGGGCATATGAGGGAAGAGATAAACCATGTGGGATAGGTTTGATGGTTTCCTTGTGGTCAGGATTCAACAGCTGATTAGTTAGTAATAGACTCATCAATATAGTTGAGAGTCAAAAATCAGCTGATACTTCTTAAAAGTAGCACAATAGGTGGTGGGAGTGAAGGAAGAATCACTATGTGTTTTCAAAGGAAATATTTCTCCACCAAAGAGAGTGCTACAGAGAGACCATGAGGCACAGGGCCTGGGTGGCTCCATCTTAACCGATGGTGGCAATTTTGAATACCACAGCCCAGGTCAGTTCTCGGATAAGCTATAAAAATCACAAGTGGCCAACTCCCCTGGCCAAAGCCTATAGGCTTACAGAAGCCCTAATAAAGTATAGAAACAGAACCCAACCAATCAGAGGCCGCCCTTTTGTTCCCATACCCTAACCTCATACCCTACCCTTATTAATACCTGCCCCGCCCTATCATCGGGGCTCTTTGGCGACCTGCTGCACCAGGCACCCGAGAGCCCAAGCTCGAGTTTGTATAATAAATACTCTTTTGTTCTTGCATGGGATTCGGCTCCCTGGGGGTCTGTGGGGACAACACTACCAACCTAGTTAGAGGACGAATGGTTGTAATCACAGTGACTGTGGTTTATTGTTGGCATTTACTGGGTGGGCAGATAAAGGCGGAATCAGAAACCATGCCAGTGACGGTCCTGCATGTGGGCCAATTCCTTCCCTCTCCAGCCAGCCAGGTCCTATTCAGGAACACCGGAGTAAAGAGATAAGAACCTAAGGAGTAATTATCTAGTTAATCACTACAACAAAACTCAAGTCTCCTAATTATCAGAAATAGGACCCACATACAAGTGACAATTAAAAAGAAAGAGAGAACGTGGAGACTGAAATGAACATGGGGCAAATAGAAAGAAAGGAAGGGATAGTTTTTATTTTAATGTTTTAAACATCAGGATATAATTTCAAGGAACCCTTAAGTAAAACAAAGGCAACACTTTAGAAACTTTGCAGCTTACAGTGAAGATTTAATACACACCAAGTGGCATTTATTAGAATTCACAATTCTAAAACTGTGAACAACCGAGGAGATGGAAAGGAGGTGGTATTGGAGTACCTAGACAGGGTAATTCACAAGTAGTTGTACTTGCGATGTAATTAATGCTTCACCCTGTAAACACAAAGAAGCCTTCTTTACAAATGCCCATGAAATTGTCAGAGAATGTGCAAGTAGTTGACCACAAAGAAATTGACAGCAATAAATTCCAAAAGTAGACAAAATAGCAAAGACATTTTCTGTTCAACACAATGAAAAGAGAACGTTGCAATACTCCCTGTAAAAGGCACTCATCAATAGGGAGGGGGGGTTCTTAAGAAATTCAAGCTATCTAATAATTCAAAATTTCAGAATATGTAGAACAGAATAATTTCAAAAGAAAAAGTGTAAAGAGACCAGCAAGTAAATGAATTGAATTCGAGTGAATTTTTTTTTTTTTTTTTTATTGTTGGGGATTCATTGAGGGCACAAGAAACCATGTTACACTGGTTGCATTTGTTGGGTAAAGTCCCTCTTACAAAATGTTAGGAAGGAAACTTCCTTTCTGAAGACACATTACTCTTTTCTCTTTGTCCCTATATCAACTTTTGAATATCTTCATTTTGATCATAATTATTTACTTATCAGTTTCTGCTTCTGGAGTTTATTTTTTGAGGACAATAATTTTATCTTGTTCCCTTCATTTATTCCCTTTAATCTCCAAATCTCACTTTTTTTGTGAGATAATGCATTTTATTATTTTTTTTATTAAATCACAGCTGTGTACATTAATGCAATTATGTGGTACAATGTGCTGGTTTTATATACAATTTGAAATACTTTCATCAAACTGGTTAACATAGCCTTCACGACATTTTCATAGTTATTGTGTTAAGACATTTATATTCTACACTCAGTAGATGTAACATGTACCCTTGTAAAATGCACCATAGGTGTGGTCCCACCAATTAATGACCCTCCCTCCACCCATCCTCCCCCTTGCCTAACCCCACCTCCTCTTTTCCCTTCATCTCATCAGTTATGGATAATCATTAATGAGTTCAATGAATATCTTTTTGTCACAATTCTTGAAAAAATATATATTGTAACGTGCACATATTTCACTGAAAGTGAAGCAATAAAATCAATGATCTCAGATTAAACCTAAGAAGCTAGAAAAAAAAGGTCAAATTAAACCTCTTTAATTCAGGGAATGAAATAATAAAGAGTAAAAGTAAATGAAAAAGAAAAGTGACAGAAATAGCCCTCCAAAAAAATTAATAAAATTGAAGAATCTGTATCATGGCTAATAATAGAAACATATTCATGCTAACATGTCTAAAACACATTTTCAATTTTCAAAGGCCACTTCCTGTTCAATTCTCAATCAGTGATACCACTTGCACCCTCTGCTCAAGAATGAAATGGGGCAAAATGGAGAGTCTCTGAGATAGATATTTAGAAATTCTTTATTCTCTAATTACAGGGTTTTTATAAACCTGAAATTAGAACCCAATGAAGAGTCACAAATATAACAAAGAAATACAATTAGTTACAAAAAAAGATAAAATATGTCACAAATCAAACAGAATCAACAGAAAGAAGAAAAATACCTAAGAGATTTAGGAAACAGAGTTAGTGAAACTAAATTCTCTAAATGAAATGGGCAATTAAATGAAAAACAACCTCTGCTAATTGGTTACATGTGCCTCAAGGGCAAGTTTGTTCCTGGATCCTTAGCCCTGTGAAGGGCCTGATGCTCCCCCATTGAGGGTACATATGGCACTCATAATATTTTGTCAGTATCTTAATACAATAAATGCAAGTTTTGCTTAGTTTATCAAATTGTCATTTTTCCCCCTTGTTTTATAATTTTATTAAATCATAATTGTGTACATTAGTGCAATCATGGAGCACAATGAGCTGACTTCATATACAATCTGAAATATTTTGGTCGAACTGTTAAACATAGCCTTCACAGCATTTTCTTTCTTTTTTTTTTTAATAATTTTATTGAATCATAATTAGCATTTTCTTAATCACTATATGAAGACATTGATATTCTACATTTAATAAGTTTCACCAGTACCCTTCTAAGATGCACTGTAGGTGTGATCCCACCAATTGCCCTCCCTCCATCCATCCTTCTCCCTCCCCTCCCCTCCCTTGCCCTTTTCCCTGTATTCTTGTGCTATAATTGGGGTTTACCCTTCATATGAAAGCTATAAATTAGCTTCATATTAGGGCTGAGTACATTGGATACTTTTTCTTCCATTCTTGAGATACTTTGCTAAGAAGAATATGTTCCAGCTCCATCCATGTAAACACAAAAGAGGTAAAGTCTCCATC
>CAUYON010148385.1:0-44566 GCA_963573935.1 Arctocebus calabarensis
ATGCAGCCTTAAAGAAAGATGGAGACTTTACCTCTTTCATGTTTACATGGATGGAGTTGGAACATAGTCTTCTTAGCAAAGTATCTCAAGAATGGAAGAAAAAGTATCCATTGTACTCAGCCCTACTATGAAGCTAATTTATAGGTTTCATATGAAGGCTATAATCCAACTATAGTTGGATATATTCTTCCCCACAAGAATATGGGGAAGGGGGGAAGGGAGGGGAGGGGGCAGGAGAGGTTGGGGTGGAGAGAGGGTAATTTGTGGGGCCACACCTATGATACATCTTAGAAGGGTACAGGCAATACTTACTAAATGCAGAATACAAATGTCTTCATACAATAACAAAGAAAATGCCTTGAAGGCTATGTTAAACAGTTTCAGATTGTATATGAAACCAGCACATTGTACCCCTTGATTGGACTAATGTACCCAGCTATGATTTAATAATAAAATAAAAAAAATAAATAAATAAAATTTTAAAAAGAAATTGAAAGGGAAAAGAAAAGATGGTAAAACTGTGTTGATAGTTTAGATGCAACTTTGATTAATTGTACTGCTTTTTTATTTGAGATATAATTAACTAAACTTGTGATTCTAAACCTGTTATTTTATAAAGACATAATATAATCATTAACTTATATGTAGCTATTAAGGAGACTAAAGTAATAATGAAAATGGGCAAAATAATAAGGAAAAATAAAAAAACATAACTTTGGGAAATTTAACACACATCTCTCAGTAACCTTTAGATTAAGCAGAAAAAAAGTCAGCAACGATATTGAAGATTAAACTATAATTAACAAGCTTAATTTTAAAATATAGAACCCTAAAGCCACAAATGAGAGAATCTACATTTTACCAGGCACAGAGCAATTAAATTGAAATTGAGAATCAAAAGACTCCCCCACCCAAAAAAAGACATTAGAGAAGACCCAAATAAATAGAGAGATATTCTTTGCTCATGGCTAAAAATACCAAAAGTATTTTTCTTAGGACTTAAAAAAGCCAATGCTAAAGTACAGAATGTCCCAAATGTCTCCCCTACAGTTGTCACAGATTGGTAAAATGGGAAATTATAGCTAAATGTACCTTAATTTACAAAAGATTCATTATGAAATTTTACAAAGGCCAACAGGGAGAGAATATTTTCTAAATATTTTGTAAAATATTGTAACGAATGTTTTGTAAACAAAGGTACATTTTGCTACAATTTCCCATTTTACCAATGAGTGGCAACTGTAGGGGAGACCACCGTGTATATGTGGGACTCACCCAGACAATTTTGAAGAAGAATAAGATGGAGGAGGGGTGGGTGGGGGTGGGCTGCTGTCCTGTCTTCTCTGTACCAAGATGCATAGAGTGTATTTCAATTTGGACATCATGACATTAGCACAGTGATAACCAAATAAAACAATGGAGCTGAAGAAAGCCACAAATCAAATGTAACATGGAAACTTGATAGATGGTAAATAGGCATAACAGATTAGTGTGGAAAGGATGGTTATTTATTAAATGGTGATAAAACAGCAATCCATGGAGAAAGAAATAAATTATAAGCCCTACTTCACATCGCATGTAAAAAGTTAGACCATTTGATAATCTAATACAAAAAGCAAACTTTAAACACTTTTAGAAAATAGTATAGAAAAACGTCTTTATGACTTTGTAATAGCAAAATATTTTCTAAACTGTATTTTTAAAACTCATACCATAAAAACGATGGATAAATAAAAATGCATTAAACTTAATTTTTTTCCATAACAAAAGCACATGAAGACATGACACCAATTGGCAAAAGATATTTGCAATACCTCAACCCACAAAGATTAAGTAACAAACGTATTTAAGTAAAAAAAAAATCTATAAATTCATGGGAAGCAAATTACCCAAAGAACATATTTTTTTACTAAATAAATGCTAGAAAACAAAATAAAATAGCCAACCAACATAAAATAGGTTAACCTCCAGTAGTAATAAAAAATAAAATAAAAATAAGATGACATTGGATACAAATAAGATAGGTTAAGAAAAATCTCTGATTTACCATTGGTGAAATGTGAATGTAAGTTAGTCCAATTTGATTTGGCAATAGACAAGAAGTTAAAGAAACCTATATCTTATGACCCAACAATTCAACTTTTAGGAATGGGCCTTAATGAAACTTTAAATATGTGCACAGGGACCATGGACTCAAAAAAGTCCACTGCAATATTATAATTGCAAAACAAAATCAATTTTTGAAAACAGCTTAAATTTTCATCAATAGAAGAAAGCACAAAGTAATTGTCATATATTCCTACAATAAAATGTAGTATAGCAAATAGGAACGGATGGTACTCATGTACTATTGTAAATAAATGTCAAAAACAATGTTGAGCAAAAAATGGTATTATGATACCCTTTATACAAAATTTAGAACATAAAACAATTAATGGTTATGGATATACACATATTTTTTAAGTATGACAATAGGCTTAGGCATGATAAATACCAAATTCAGGATAGTAGATACCTCTAGGGAGAAAGGGAGGGGTAGAAGAATGCAGTTAAGAAATAAAACACAAGGACTTCAAAGCACTGTAATGTTTCCTTCCAAAAACAAAAAGCAATTCTAACAAATTATTAAAATTTGACAAAGCTAGGGGATAAGTGGTTGTTTTATTGCTTTCTATACGTTATAGAATTAAACACTTTTATAATTTAAAAAAATCATCAAATTGCATAGAATTGCCCATACTTGTTCAAACTCACACAAAAATGAAAATCCATCATCATTATCCAACATTTTTTGTGAAAATGGTTATAAATTAGCAGAGCCAGGATTCTCTCCACGCTTGGCCTACTGCAGAGCTAGGACCTCCTGCAATTTCAGGCCCCTTTTCTCTGCCTTTTCTGACCTTCCCCTGCAGGGTTAATCCTGCCCTCCTCTGTGCTGCCACTGTTAGCACATGAACATTTAAACTACACTGTAGAGTGGTTCACATGTCTCTTCTCCCAGAGACTAAGCTCCTGGCGGGAACCAACCCTGGTGTATGGAAACACAGAGGGTGATTTTTTAAGATATGACACATTCCTGTTTTGCTAGAAAGTGCCCTCCTTCTTTTACAGGCTTCTGTGCTGTTGCTTACCACCCACCAACTCACTCTTGTGATGACTTACCAGAAAACTAATCATCAACAAGTTCTATAAACACTTATTTTTGCAGAATAATCCATTTCCAGAGAATGTACAAGCACCAAAGATCGTGTTCCAGCATCTCTCATGAATTAATAAGCAGGGGCAGAATTGTTACATGTGGTATTTGTAGGATGAAATAAACAGCCTATAGCTTATTTCGTGTTGGGATTTTTTCAAGCCCTCAGTAGAGGGAAAGCAATGTTGTTCCTGTAGATTTAGCCTGCTCCAGAGGCTGCATTTCATTTACTGAGGCATAATTAAGTAAGTTCTCAAACTGGGTGCCACCCTAGGAGTGACTACAGAGATAATGCTACATCAATCCCCTGGCTGGGTTCCTTATGTGAAATAATACGACAAATAGAAATATATTAAATCATACGTTCTGTAGGACTTGTACAGTAAATCAATATAAATTCTGTTATATAACGTTGCAAGAAGAGTATATACAAGAGAACCACCTTGTTCAACCTTTAAGCAAATATTATCATGTGGTTTTTCTCATTGAGAGCACTGTCAAAAATAAGCAACGTATAGAGCAATGTCGAGTAATATATAGGAATATTACTTCTCATTTGAAAAGTGGTTTGTCCCTTTTAGTGTGAGGAGGTCAGTGTCCCCAAGCAGCCTGCAGCCTCTCCTGCGTCTCTCCCCTTGCCTCCCATGGCAACACGGGTTAGCTAGACACTGAGCTTTTTGTGATGTGTGTGTGAGGACAAGGAGCAAAGGAGCGAGGCTTCAGGGAGGTCTCGAGGTGGAAAAATTTGTGACGCACTAGATGTGGGGACTGAATGGGAATTATTCACTCAGGAGTCTATCGCACAATAGTTACGGTCACCCTGTGTTCATTGTGAAGATTATAGTCAGTCTCCAAACCCTTACTGCACGCAGACAGCATTTAACAGGCACCTCAAACTACTTGTTGGTGAAAAGATTATGAGACCACGCCAACCTGCGTGGGTTTGGTCCTTCGGTTTCAGAATCGAGTTAGCAGAAAGCTTAAGAGACGCACAGAGGCTTACTGGGCAGGGAACCTGTAATCGAAAATATGCAAATTGTGTACCTAATCTGTATGCAGGCAGGAAGAAATTCCTTTTCATGTAGTGTCATTTGCTCACCTTAGGGAGTTTGAGTCTGCCCCATTGCTTTGGGTGCTCCACACTCTCCCCGAGGTAGGCACAGTTCTGCAAACGCTTTTCTGAGAAAAGAGCACCTCTGCTCTCCAACAGGAATGACAAGAACGGAAATGCTCTTGCTCTTATCCTGGAAAAGGCCTCCTTCATAGCTTTCCTACTAGAGCTAACTGTGGGACGAAGCTCAGCCTTAGCCCAATGGCCCAGTGTGCCTGCCACACGTGAGCAGTGACTTTCAACCCGTGTGCCATGTGTGAGAGCATCTTAGGTTTGCCTCGAAAAATTTTAAAGATCATTAATTATTTTCAGAAGACGTTCAACGCATTGTAAGTATATTCTTTTTGTTTGTTTGTTTTTACTTTTTTTTTTGATCAACATATTTCGAGTGTGCCATGGAAGTTTAACTATAGGTTCCAATGTGCCATGAGATAAAATAAGCTGAAAAACCCTGCTTTAGAAGGAAGGCTGGTGAGTATTATTTTCCCTTCTAGTAATAAAGCTAAAATTCTCTCCCTCATCAGAGTCTGGTTAACACATTAGCAATCCCCCTCTTTTCTGATCTTCTGTCATTACCTTCCATAGAAGAGAGAGGCCTTGATAATAACTTATCTCAAAGGGGGTTTCAATGGCTTGTTACAACGAATGCTGAATCAAATACTTTAAAAATGAGCGTTGAGCAGGATGCCACTTAATGGGAACATCCTCAAACTCTCTCAGCCCCTCTCCCTGCACCACGGTGCCCCCCACCAGGGAAGAGCAGCTCATGTCTTCACTAACAAGAGCAGGCCTTAACAGAGCCTCGAGGGCAGAATCAGGGAAGCTCATTTGTGAACAAACCATTTGCTTTCCAATGTCCAACCCTTTACTAGCCTTTTGCCAGCCCCCAAGAAACACCCCCACTGGGCGGAGCTGGTAGGTCAGTGGGTAGGGCGCCTGCCACATGCACTAAGGCTGGCGGGTTCAAACCCAGCCTGGGCTTGCAACAAAAAAAAACACCCAAGTGTGTGGCAGGTGCCTGTAGTCCCAACTATTTGGGAGGCTGAGGCAAGAGACTCGCTTAAGCCCAAGAGTTTGCAGTTACTGTGAGCTGTGACACCATGGCACTGTACCCAGGGCGACAAAGTGAGACTGTCTCAAAAAAAAAATAAAAAAAAAAAAGGAATGACCCCACTGAAACACTCCCATTCATGACATTCAGGATTTGCAAGGGGCCATGGCTCTGCAGTGCGAGGTCAGACAGCAACAGCGCTGAATGTGCTCAGAAATCAACAAGATATTACAGGATCCCTCTGGGATGTTAGTGGCCATGCCTTTTGTGGCTTACTCATTTGGAACTGAGATGGGACCAATTGTTACAAAAGGTGGCACGTTTGGCAGTTTTCATTAGTCTTCCCCTACCCTTCCCTCTCTGGTGGCTTGGTTTGTGCACTGCTCAGGATTCTAAGCCCAGCTTAGGATTTCTAAGTTGGACAAACAGAACCCTATAAGAAGCTTTTGAACATGTGTCAAAGTGGGGATTTAACAAACAGGTGCGGGGGTCTTTGATAATAAAGCCCATGGTGGGGATGCCTCCAGGGTTTTATACTGATACCTTCCACAGAACACAGAGCAGCAATCTAATAAGGAAAATGATGGCTACATATTCTAAAAATTACTGAGGGGTGGTTTCCTTGGGGTTCTAGAAAGACTAAGCATGAGATCACTGCCTTCCACAGGAGAGCAGACTCAACCAATGGCTAAAAATATGAGCATCCCCCATCAGTTCCACTCAGCCAACCACCTTTGGCTCAGAACTCAAGGTGTCATTTAACTACACCTTGACATCAGGTTACTTCTGGAACTTACCACAGGGTGGTTCTTAAGCCTTAAAGAACTAATGCTGCAAATGAAATGCCTAAGCTACCCTTAAAATTGTATTCACTAGTTGGATTTATTTTATTTTATTTTATTTTATTTCATTTCATTTCTTTGGAGACATAGTCTCACTTTGTCACCCTTAGTAGAGTGCTGTGGCATCATAGCTCATAGCAACCTTAAACTCTTGGGCTTAAGCGATTCTCTTGCTTCAGCCTCCCGAGTAACTGGGACTATAAGGTGCATACCACAACTCTGGGCTATATTTGATTTTATTTTTACAGAAATTTGACAAAAGAAGCAATCTGCAAACACAGTGAAAACAACGCCCTCCATATGTTTCATTCATGGCAGGCACACAGAGCCACACCTCGCGATTGAACCGCCAGGTGTCAGTTTACTGGCTCAGAATCTTCATCAGAAACATTCAGACTTCCAGCTGTTCCAAAAAAGCCATAGGGTTTTCATTAATAAGCCATAAAATGAGCTTAAGAATCACTGAGGTGGTTGTACAAATGTATTACCCTCACCAAAAGTACTATGGACTGAAGGGTGTCCTCCAAAATTCATATGTTGCAGTGCTAACTACCTAAGTGGCTATATTGGCAGACAGAACTCGTAGGATGTAATTAGGGTTAAATGAAGTCTTATGGGTGGGATCCTAAGCTGGCAGGATCGATGGCTTTGTAAGAGAGGAAGATACAGAGAGATCTCTCCCACGTGTGAACCAAGAAAAAACCATGTGAGCACACAGCAAGAAGCCTGCCTTCTGCAGGCCGGGAAGAGAGCCCTCACCAGAACTAGACATGCTGACATTCTGATCTTGCACTTCCAGCTTCCCAGAACTGTGAGAAAATGCATGTCTGCTGTTTAAGCCATCTAGTCTATTGTATTTTGTTATGGCAGCCTAAGCCTAAAAAGACAGAAAGAAAACTATATTTTAGTGAATACCATATGTGTAGGTGTACACACATGAATTTTAAAATTAACCAGGGTGATGGAGTGAACTGCCTCGCTCAGTCATCTGACAGTTACTCCTGCCAAGTTTTATCTCAATACCCAGAGATCTGAGGCTGCATCCAAACCATCTGAAAGAGGGTGTGCCTCTGAAATAGGTTTTTATATAGTTTATGCTATAAATAAAGCATGTCCCGTATTTTTTTTAAAGAAGTTCACTGTCAGCTTATGAACTCATTATAATAAATCTAGACTTGCACATTCACAGCAAGTAATAACTAGAAAGTTAAAAAAGGCATCATGAGGTCCCATCCAGCTCTTGATTTTGATATGGTTTTTGAACAGTACTTTTCTGGTTTGCCAGGATTGAGGCCCTAAAAAAATGACACCGAATTAAGGTTTAATGACCAGATTCCATTCCTGTCCTGCAGTAACACAGAAACACCAATGCTGAACTCTTCACCATACGCTTGTGTGTATCCTTTTAATGTTGATGCTAACCATTCAGGACACAAAACAAGCAAGT
This sequence comes from Arctocebus calabarensis, assembly GCA_963573935.1. Lineage (NCBI taxonomy): Eukaryota > Metazoa > Chordata > Mammalia > Primates > Lorisidae > Arctocebus > Arctocebus calabarensis. The sequence goes on from CAUYON010148385.1 coordinate 7,648, forward strand.
GGATCCAGTTAAAAAACACCCTTAACAAAGAAATGTCACAGACAAGGCTAGAGGCAAGAAAAAGCCAAGAAAACATCCATTTCCTCAGACCAAATTGAAAGTGGACATCATATTGTCAATCTATTCAACTGTTAGACCAAATATTAAGGAAACCTATGCCACAGCTTTCTTCAGAGAAGGTAAGATTTGGTATTAGCGACATCCAGCATTCTGCCACATCAATCTTACAATGCCATAATTCATTCTAATTGGAGAATGCAAAATAAGTCCAATGACCTCTTCTTCCTTTTTTTAGTCCTGCCATTTTATAACATGAAGTAAAATATCTAGGTAATGCTAACTTAATGTGTTCTGAATACTTCTGGAACCCAGAAGCCAGAATGGAGTAATAATACATTCTTTATCAGTACTTCACAGTTCCCTTAAATGGTAGAAACTTAAATTTGTCTGTATTTGAATAGACAACTATAGTCAGCCCTCTGTGTCTGTGGGTTCCAAGTCTCTGGATTTAATTAACCAGGGACTGAAAATATTTGGGGGTAAAAAAAAGATAGCTGTGCCTATACTGAACATATACAGACAAATGGCAAATATAGTGCCATTTTATGTTAGGGACTTCAGCATCTGTGAATTCTGGTATCTGTAGGGGGTTCTGCAACCAACCAGTAAGATACCAGAGGACTACTGTATATAGTTTAAAAATAGACATATCCAAGTTCAAACAGAAGCATTGATAATGGCAAGAATAGAATAAATAGATTTCAATTCAGCACCTACTGAACATTCATTATGTATCAGGGGATACACAGAAATCCTGCCAATATATAATATACTTACAGTAAGGGAATACAATATTTTATTTTTCATTTGATTATCCAAAAATCCTACACACTAGTATTTGTATCATGAAAAAATTAAAACCAAAATGATGATTGACTTCTCAAGAGTATCCAGAGATTAAACTTCTGAGTTGAATATATCCACAATACAGGATTGACCTGCCACTTATTTTTTTTTTTAAAAGAAAGACCTAGAGACACCTTCCTCATTGTAATAACACTCCCTTCACCTTGGCATATCTGGCATAGAATGAGGCTGTAAGTAGAGGTGAAAACACATTTCTCCTTATGATTCTGAGCATCTAATGATTTCATTCAATCTTAACCTCCCTTATTCTTTATTCTATTCCTGAAATTCTTCAGAAAACATTTCACCAAACTCTTAAATATTCCACTTTATTTTCAAGTACATATTAAAATTAATTTCTTTTGCCAAAATAATTCAGTTACATTCCATTTTTTTCTCATAGTTACCTACTTCGAGAACTTCATATGCCTATAAGATAATTTTCCTGTCATCATTTATTATGCACATTCAATGGAGATTGAGTTGGGCCATGTAATTATCACTACTCACTTCCTAACAACCCTGGGACAGTTGCTATAATAAAAATTATTTCCCAGTGGTACCAGAGATGTTATGTTAGGTTCTGGAAGCATATTAAAGTCCCAATATTTAGAATAATGTATTATTATACTATGTAGTGTATTCCTAAAAATATAATTCCAGATTAAAATGTTCAAATGTCAATACAACTTCAGAGGAACCTGACACCACTTTTCACTTCTTTTTTCTTTTTTAGAGACAGAGTCTCACTTTGTCGCTCTTGGTAGAGTGCTGTGGCATCATAGCTCATAGCAACCTCCAGCTCTTGGGCTTAGGTGATTCTCTTGCCTCAGCCTCCCGAGAGGCTGGGATTACAGGTGCCCACCACAATACCTGGCCATTTTTTTGTTGTTGCAGTTTGGCTGGGGCCAAGTTCAAAACCACCACCCTCGGTATATGGAGCCAGCACCCTAGTGTGGTATCACTGAGCCACAGGTGCTACCCAACATTTTTCACTTCTTGATTCACTGAGGGTCTATCAAAACCCCAATGCCAAACTTTTTTCTCTTCCAGTTTTTCTTTTCATAACCATGATCAAAACCATTCCACTAAATAACTACATCTTGTGTTCTCTACTTATAAATTATGGATAATAACTATGAACTATATCTGTTCATTACTTGCTATATGTCATATGTCTATTTGTGAACTTCATGGTATATTCTGTTTTAAAATAAATAACCACTTTTCCCTTCCATTAAGTAAAATCTAGAAATAGATTTTTAAAATCTGAATACACCTGCCATTTGAATTCCTCAGAGAAATGAAAACTGTTATCAAAATTCTTGACAGGACTTTTAATCATTACAGATTTATATGATGAGTTTTATGAATGACATAAAACAACAGAAATGTTCTTCCTTCTTTTAAGTCCTTGTCTTAAACTTCCCAGTGTGATGAATAGGGCATGTATCTCATGGTATTTTTTTCCCAGTGGGTGGGGCATAGAAGAAATGGAAGGAGAGTTGGGAAAGCTAAAAAGCAAAATAAGGCAAGGAAATTTTTACTTTCCATGGAAATATTCCCTGACAAGAGCCAAGAGACTAACAAATACTAAACATCCCCACTGGAGACGAGAAGCAAGAGTTTGCTCTTAAATTGACTTCAGAGTAGAGATGCCAAAGCAAATAAATCACTGTGAATGAAATAGTCTGAAAGGTAAATGGGCTTTAAAAGTATTTGCGTAGGTTAAATTTTCTAATCGGAAGTATTCATTACTGTCAGCTATGATAAGGGCACTTGTCCATCAGGATCTGGAGATGTCCTCCAGGTATATTATTCATTGTTTTTAGACCAAGGCCTAGCATGGCAGATACCCTCATGGAATGAAGAAGAATATGCCAAAGTTCAAATATTTAATGCTCCACCTAAGCCAAAACTGTATATTCATTTGAGTGAGAAGTCCCCAAAGTTCTTAGATTCTTTCAATCTATACACATTTTTTATCAATATGAATTCCTGAATGATGAGCAAATGTGAATACCTATTTGATTTAGCTACTCAAACCATTAATAGAATAAAATGCAGAACGAACTTCTTTCCTAGAATTCTGTGCCTCCAGCCAAGTGAATCTACAGAGATGTGTTGTCACTTTGTTTTGTCAATGTGGTATGGCTCCCAAACCACCTATAAAGAATTTTAAGAGATGAACAGCACTGCCATAGGTTTCATGATCTCCAGAGTTGTGCCATTCTATTTTTTTTTTTCCTTTACAGGAATCTTTTGTAACTATAGTTAAAAGACTTCAGTCATCTCTCTGATTAGGGGTGAGTAGAGTCACATTTATGAAAAGATGGAACCTATTTGTGGCCTGGCAGCATAATCCCAGTATTTTGAGAGGCCAAGGTGGGAGGATCACTTGAGGCCAGGAGTTTGAGCTAGGCCTGGGCAACAAAGTGAGACCCCCATCTCTGCAAAAGAAAAAAGTTAACTGGGTGTAGTGGCATGCACCTGTATGACTAGCAACTTGGGAGTCCGAGACAGGAGGATCCCTTGAAACCAGAAGTTTGCGGACAGAGTGGACTATGAATGTGTCACTGTACTCCAGCTTGGCCAACAGAATGAGACCCTATCTCAAAAGAGGTCGGAAGGAAGGAAGAGAAAAAAATGCAATAACTTTTTTGTTTTCCTAAAATCTTACTGGACATAAATCTCAGATCATAGAACACAAAGGATCCCTTCATTCTATAACCAGAAGCTCACGGGATATTCTAGTCGCTTAGCCATTGGCCAATGAAAAGTCACCTAACTGTATTTATCCATATATCCCGGTTGTATTATGAGAATAGCAATCCTAAAATCCCAAGTTAATGGGACAGTAGCCCTTATATTATGAAGTGACTACCCGAGTCAAAATGACTGATCTGTGAGCTTAGAGAAACAGAACAAAAAAGTGGGTACTTGCGGTGACTCCCCACCCCCAGCAACTGATAAACAGGGCTAACTCATTGAATCTTAACCACTCCCCAGCACTGTTCTAAGTGCTTTACATGCATTAATTTATTTAATTCTACCCAGAGGTAGAAATTACTATCATCATTCTGTTTTCTCAGTAAAGAAATAGAAACCTAGAGAAGTAAGTCACTTGTCTAGAGTTATTCAGCAAATAATGGCTGAGCCAGGGCTCAGCACCAGCTGTGATGTTTACACATCTGCACCTCACCATCTGCCTGGCTATCTTTTCCCCTACCCTGAAATCTTGGAAGAGTGCCCTGTGACCAACCACAGACAGCTTGGTGAGGACAAACATGGTGTCTGTATGAGACAGGGTCTCGTCCCCCACAGCTCTGGTTCTGCAAAGGTGACAATTGTTCCAGGCCTGGCTTCTCAGAGACCCTCCTCACTCATCGCAGGACATTTCTACCAGCTGCTCTGCACAGATTCTTTGTTGCATGAAAATTTAAGATTATAGATATCATCAGGGCTACCTACTGAGAGCAAACTTCAAATGAATCCTAGAGTCTAAAAAGCAAAACAGAAAAGAAAGAGACACGGCTGTATAGATCACCCTTTATGCCACACCCAGGGAGCTTCCAGAGCAATTAGAAACACACATCCCATAGGAGCTTTAGTTCATGAAATTTCAGAGTTATCTGGTGTTGTATGTTCATGCCTTAAACATTAAAGGAAGATTTTCCCCATCTCGTTTGCTTCTTTGGTGCTAGGCTTTATGAAGTTGCAATAAAGAAAGGATAGGAAACACATTTGCAAGTGATAATCAAAAATGATGCATGAAATACATTCATTCCTTTTTTCTTTTAATCACTCAGACTCAAAGGACAGACATGTATGTTGACAGCCACGGAGGTGACTAAAATACCTAGTCTTTCTTCCTGAAAAGCTATTTTTAAAATCACTTGATTTAGAAAACTTCAATCATGATTAATTTCATGGGAATTCTTAGTACAAAAATTAAAAGTTTTAAATTACTCTGCAAATATGTGAATTCAAATAATCTTAATTAAAATTCCTGTATTGATGTATATATATCAGGTGTCTCGAATGTGTCTGTTCCTGATATGATATAATTTTTTGAGGGTTGTTTTATGAGTTATACTTCCTGTGGCCAGTAACAACAGAAATGATGCAATATGAGACTAGAAATCAAAAGTGTCATTTCTAGTCTCTCCCAACTCTGCCACATTTAATCTCTGGGCTTGAGAATGTCATTTAACTTCTCTCAGCTTATTTCCTCATGTCCAAAGAGGAATAATAACTCCCTCCTGAAAGCATTGTTTCATAGGTCAAATGAAATAATATGCGTGAGAGCCTTTAACACGCAGCAAGGCACTGTATTATGACATAATAAAATTACAAACCAAATGTGGCAGCGTGGCTCAAAGGGACAATGCAGATAGTATCAGCTGTAAAGAGGAAAGAACCTTGCCGAATGCTTCGGCAACCCATGACCCTGGGTGAGTCTGGCCTGAGTTCTCTCATTTGAGACATGAGAATGGTAATAACTATCCCATAAGGATGATGTGGGGATTAGAGACAATATGTGTGTGTGTGTGTGTAAAGGCCTCTACCAGGGCAGGCGCACAGTAGGTATTCAATAAATGGCACCCGCTTTACATTAAAGAATTCATTTAATCAAGCCAAGTATGCAGCTTGTTTCAACACCCACCAACAGCTGAACAGTGTTCGGCTTAGAACAGTACATCCATTTGCCGACTCCCAAATATACTTTTGTGCCAGGGCCAGCGCCCTGGGTTTAGCCCATTTAGGCTCCAGAAGCTTACGGCTGTGTCTGCTGTATTTGCATTTCCTGCCTTAGCCCTGACTAGTGGAACCTCAATTTAAAGAATAAAATGAATACTACCCAAAGTGGCAACGTCAAATACCGGCCTTTTCTTCACCTGCTTTTACTAGACGAACTTATTTCACTTTTTGCTACTTATTTAGGGACAGGGGTGGGGGCCGGGGAATAAGGTAAGGGAATAATAAAGCTCAAGGGGACTCCGCTGTTAGCGAGTCTGTTCAATCTGACCAAAATTAGCAGCCTGTGGGTTCCTCTCTGCTGCAGAGCGTTAGAGTCAGGCCTGGCGGAGGCGTTTGGAGCAACAAGCAGGAGCCGGCGCGCGTCCCGCCGCGTCCGGCCAAAGCCAAGTGCGCCAGGCATCGGGTCACCAAGCAGGGCGCGAGTTAGAGGAGCGGACCCGGGGAAGGGCGCATGCAGTTGGGTTAGTCTTAACTCGACCATGCGGTTTCACATTCCTGTTTGGCAAACGCGCTTAGGCAAAACAGACTTGATGCTTACAATGATCCCAGCCCAAAATGGAGTGTCTCTGACTAGCAGGGAGGAGCTGAGGCTCGCCATGAGGAAGCCGACCACGGTCACGGCGATGCCCAGGGCCAGCTGCAGCAGGGCGAGCAGCAGCGGGAACCGGCAGCCGCAGCACGTCTGGGCCTCCTCCTCCCCGCGCTCCTTGGGGGCCCCCGTGCCCTTCTTCTTCGGCCCCATGTCGTCGGGCCCGGCGGCGTCCGCGGCCGGCGGCCCCCCCTGCCTCTGCTGGCCGCGGGGCCGCTTGTCCTTGGCCATGGCGGCTGCAGGGGCGGGCGGGCGGTCGCGTGTGCGGCGCCCTGGGCCCGGAGCGCGGCGCGCGGAGGGCCGAGCCTGACCCGCTATTCGAATTACGGAGGCTGGACAAATATGGAAAACATTTGGAGCCTACTCGCCGGCTCGCTGAGCCTCCAAAGGCCACGGGGCGCCGACAGCAGAGGGGGGATGCGAGGGGGGTCGCCAACTGCCAACTCGCCGCGCCGGGACGCAGCGCCTGCTGGGCCCCCGGGCGGGCTGTGCCCAGCGCCTTCGGGAGCCGCGCCGGCGTGTGTATCCTAACCCCAAACTTGCAGGATTCTTTTGGGTTTTGTTTTTGTTTTCTGTGAGGTGCAGTGCAAAATGATAGATGTTTAAATCATTGGAGTTTAATTAATCGACAATTTAATCCCAAATAGGCATTGCTGGGCTCCACGCTGTGCAATCATTTCCAGAAGTTTCCGTTGTTCTTGGGTTCTTCTCTTTTTAAATCCTGTAGTCCAGCTGAGAAATCAATGCAGACGTTTACCCCACTGAGGTGTTTGCTGTTGAAATAACTGTTTACAGAGATGCTAGGCTAATCGCGAACTCTCTCACATGAATTTGCTTTTCATAGTTTATATGGAGTCCCCAGCTAGTCTTCACTCATCTTCACAACACTGCCTAGGGGGGACTGTCCACCTTGGAGATGGACGGATCTACTCAGTCAATATTTAAGAGTAATTTTTAAAGCACCTGCAATGTGCTTGGACGTAAGGATTTTCAGGTTAGACCTGGCGCCGGCCTAAAGTCACAGAACAAATCAATAAAACAGATTACTGTTAGTCACACAAAGCTCTCCTCAGTGGCTCTTAGACAAAAATCTCAGTGAAACTGCTAAGAAGTGATCCCATCCTTTTGGGGGTATTTATATCTCCTGTGATGTGATCATTGTAACATTCAGAAAGCTGTAGCAAAAATAAATGATGTTGCTCTGGCAAGGAGACTGGGGCCTGTAATCCCAGCACCTTGGGAGGCTGAGGTGGGAGGATTGCTTGAGGCCAGGAGTTTGAAACAAGCAAGTCTACACAGTAAGACCCTGTCTCTACAGAAAAAAATGAGTCAGGTGTGGTGTCTGTGACTGTAGTGCCAGCTATTCAGGATGCGGAGGCAAGGGGATTGCTTGATCCCTGGACTTCAAAGTTTCAGTGAACTGTGCTTGTACCTCTGCACTCCACCCTGGGCAGTAGAGATAGACCCTATCTCTTAAAAATTAAAGTAATATACAGATAAATGCATGATGTTGCCAAGACGTTAGGATAGATAAAGCCTACTCCTAGGTTGTTTATCAGCAAACTTAAAGAAAGTCTAACTCCCCGATCCGTTTGCTTAGATTTATAAACTGATCATTATCAACTCTCCTGTAAACTGCTTACTCCCCACAAAGGCACCTTTGAAGATACAAGACATATTATTCACCCTTACTTATATTGTGAACTTTCAGTGTTTTCCTCATACATTCCTTCTGGACCACTGAGGAAAACATGATCCATGGAACAAATACGTTAGCTTAGAAAGTAGAATCTAAACCACACATCCCAGTTCCATACAGGGGCAGAATAAAGAGCGCTCACTGTCACCAGAGTGACTGAGACAAGGTCATTGTCAGCTTTGGGGAAACCACACCATTAGGCTTTCTCTTGTGAACAAATAAAAGGTGGTGTTACACCAACATATCTCCTGACTTGGGCCTGGCTGAGGACAACTTAAGTAACAAAACAGAAAAATGCTTGGCTTTCCTATGAACATTTATAAAAAGCTAACTGACTACCTGGATATTAATTGTTATTAATAATATCCCTGCTAACCCTTGAGTGTCTTGTTCTGTGACAAGCACATGTTAGGTGCTTTGCATACTTTACTTTTACTCTTTTCAAACACCTTATAATTGTAGTTTCCAGTTTTAAAGATGAAAAGGTTGAGTAACAGAATCATTAAGTTATCAGATTATTAAGCCATTACCCTAGTCAGGAATGAGGATAAGGGGAACCAGATGTGAACTTCAAAGTCAATGGCTTGTGGACTACTTGTTTTATTAATTACTTTTGGTAGGTATATTGCCTACGGGCCATTTAAATTGTGTGTGATTTTTAAACAGTTTGATTTTCATGGATAGTACTATATCTGTCATAGAATTAGCGATTGACTTGAAACTAAGACTATCTCAGTACTTTTCAAAAATATCTTGATTCACCACCATCATGTACACTGTGGTTGCTGGAGACCATTATTCCTATTATTACTAATTAATAATTAAATATAGCTCTATTTGCTGACCATACTGCTGGGCTTTCATATAGGTAGTAATAAAAGATTCCCAGCCTTTCCCTCAAAAACCTTAAATTAGTTGTAAGTTATAACAGAAGGTTATTAGGCTATTGCTGTAGGTTTGTCTTCTAAGTTTTGGAACTCGTGGCTTACAGTTCTAACAGTTGTATGTATATTCTTATAATAAAGGCTCATTTTTATTGCTGAGCTGAGACAAGTTACAAATAAAATCAGCATTGATGAACAACATCCCAGATAAATTGTAATCCTTTTGGTCTGATCACAACTGCCAACTTCAATTTCCAGCTCCCAGGGAAGAAGGGTGGTGGTCTAGGGAAACTCACACCTGCTCAGATTTCCAGTAGCAGTGTTGAGTCTATGTCTGAGGGGACCTGGTCTTTGGCAATACCACAAGATAATAATGGTGAGGATGATATTTTCATTTAATTGATACAGGAAAGTAGAAACAAGAGTGTGAGTTATTGTCAAATCTAGTGATAGAGAGTAATCAAGGTTAAAATGAGATCAGACTGTTGTTAAGGATACAAGGAAAATCTTTCCTCTATGTCCTTTCCACTGAGAAAAGGCATCATTTCTAGCTCATCACATAGTTTAATGGAAATGAACGGGGTGACTTTTTAGTATTCATAAATTACAACGTCACTGTTTATAGGTTAAGCAATAACCTCTTTAGATATTTATATGACCAAGAAAAAAGTCACAGAAAAAACAGTGTTTTCAGATACTCTTGACTGCTCCCATAACTCAAAACCGACTAAGATTGTACATTAGAAATTGCAGGAGGGTACTTAATATATGGCTTGAGATTATTTTGATCCTCTGGGGAAAAAAATCAAAGTAAAGCTTAGTATCTTTATCTCTGCAGTCTATCTTAAACGTAACATTATTTTGAAGTATTTATGCTTCGCAAGTTCAGAATAGGGAAGATAACTCTTAAAACTAGTGTCATTAACAAAATATCCTTAGGAAATCCAACTAGAAATAATCTCTAAAGTAACATATTTCTGAACACATGATCTTAGGTTCAAGCTCTGTATCAAGCCTTTAAAATATGTAATTAAATACATCTGAAATGTTTAATTAGATCTGATTTAAAGAAATATCGAATACTCTGCAGAAAACAACTGGGAATTAATTTGTGATATGTGGTATTATTGGTACCCTATGCCTCACTGGCCTCCATACTTAAGGTAACCCTAGGGATGTTGCAAATTTTGTGTGTGTGCGTGTGTGTACATGTAGATATTTATATTACCAAGAAAAAGATTTTTTTTCCATTTTCTTTATTTCATTAATTCTAAATGTGTCTTTGGCTCAACTTTTTTCTCAGGAGAGTTGACCCATTTATACTTTTTGCATGGCAATTTGTATTTTCAAATTAAATATCATATGGGCAATGTACTTTTTTTTTTTTTTTTAAGAGACAGAGTCTCACTTTGTCACCCTCAGAGAGTGCCATGGCTGCACAGCTCACAGCTACCTCCAACTCCTGGGCTTAGGCAACTCTCTTGCCTCAGCCTTCCGAATAGCTGGGACTACAGGTACCCCCCACAATGCCCAGCTATTTTTTTGTTGCAGTTTGACTGGGGCAAGATTTGAACCCACCACCCTCAGTATATGGAGCTGGCACCCTACTCACTGAGCCACTGTTGCTGCCCAGGGCAAAGTACTCTTTATGGTCTACAGAGGGCTTGTAACTTTCTCATCCTATAGAGATTCTGTAGAGATACTATATTTTGCAGTGTATAACATGAACTTTTTGGCCCAAGTTTTGAGGGAAAAATAAAGATGTGCATTATACATGGGAAGTGCTAATTCCTTCTCTATATAAATGTTTTTAATTCTTTTATTTATGCTATCCATAAATAATGATATCTGTATGCAAAATAACACCAATACGGTTTTGTTGACCTTATGATGAACTTACAAGGAAAGCATTTTCAGCCAACCAAGAGCAACATATTGTTTCTCTTTGTACACTTTAGGCAGGAGCTAGCAATCTAGCTAATATTCTTTTTGTTATATAAAAATTCTTGTATCATAGGTTAAAAAATAAATGCTAAATTTCCCTTGTGATACAAAGAACAAGTACCTAAATATAAACAAATAAAAATTTGAATTAAAATATTAAAATGAAAGATTTTTTTTTTCCTGAAAGTTTGGGCCAAAAACATGTATGCACATTACTCATGGGAGCACATCACACATGGCAAAATATGGTGATGCCTATTAATCATTTCATCATGCAGTTCCTCTATTTATAAGATGCTATTTATAGCTTTAAGTCTTTCTACAAGTAATTTTTTACCTGTAATTTTGGTGTTTCTGCCACATATGATGAAGTAAAAAATTACAGATATAAATTTATTTTATTTGAGAAATCCTGGGAGAAGAATGGATAAACAAGTTGTGGTATATCCATACAGTGGAATACTACTTGCCACTAAGAAAAGGAATGAACTATTGAAAAAAGGAATGATGTGGCTGTGTCTCACTATCAATGTGCTAAGTGAAAGACACAAAATAACACATAATGCATAATTCCATTTATGTAAAAATTTTTTGAAAAGGCAAAAGTAATCTACGGTAATAGAATTTTAAATCTGATTGTGGAGTTGGGATGAGATAATTGACTAGAAAAGTGACTTTCTTGGTGATGCAAGCAAGTCTTCCAGATCTTGGGTGGTTGTCACATAGGTGTAAATGGTTGTCAAAACTCACTGAGCAACATTTAAGATCTGTGTATATTATTATATGTAACATACATTTTTAAAATATAATAAAAAAAGAAATAGAGGGAAATCCAAATACACAGGATATCCATCAGTAATTAACAACAGAACAAGTAGCGGTTTTGGTAAATTCAAATTATCTAAACATACACTCCTAATTTTTCTCCTGCCTCTGTGGATCCTCTGTATTAATTATCTATTGTGGCATAATAAATCACCCCCAAATTTAGTTGTTGGAAACAATAATTATTTCTTATTTCATGGTTGCTGTGGGTCAAATATTCAAATGGCACACAGCAGAAATGTTTGTTTCTTCCCATTACCTGGGGTTCTCAGGTAGAAGACTTACACTGGGGGCCTGGAATCATCTGAAGTCTATTTTTTTTTTTTTGAGACAGTCTCATTCTGTCACCCTCAATAGAGTGCAGTGGTGTCACAGCTCACAGCAACCTCCAACTCTTGGGCTTAAACAATTCTCTTGCCTCAGCCTCCCTAGTAGCTGGGACTACAGGCGCCTGCCAAAATGCCTGACTAATTTTTTTGTTGCAGTTGCCACTGCTGTTTTAACTGACCAGGGCCAGGTTCAAACCCACTACTCTCAGTATATAGGGCCGGCACCCTACCCACTGAGCCACAGGCACCGCCCATCATCTGAAGTCTTAACTGAGGCAGGAGGACAGCTTTCAAGGTGGTAACATATCGTGAGGGCGAGTTGTTTCCTCTCTGTGTGTCCCAGCTCCTTCACTATTCTCACAACATGATGGCTGGTTTCAAGTAGAAACATTCAGAGACTGAGGAAGCAAGGTCAAAACTTCTTTTCATTATACATCCTCAGAAGTCACTCAGCCACACTTGAGCCATGCTCAGTTCTTTAAAATCGAATCCCAAAGTCCAGCTCACATGCAAGATGAGAAAAATTAAGACCCATATCTGAAAGAATCAAAGACATGTTTTAAAATCACTACACCCTCTTTCTCAAGCCTCTCCATGGATTGTTCTTTTTTTGCTATTCTCCTAAATACTGGTATTCATCAGCGCTTACCTGTGTCCCCATCTTTCGTATACTACGTATTTCATGGCTTCTTTGGAGTCTCACAAATCTACCTTCGGAGTCCAGACTTCTCTCCTCAACTCCAGATCTGCAAATGCAGATACCTCCTCCCATCTCTGTTTAAAAGTTTTGAATGAGGCTGGGCAGGGTGGCTCATGCCTGTAATCCTAACATTCTGGGAGGCCTGGGTGGGTGGACTGCTTGAGCTCAGGAGTTCCAGATCAGCCTGAAAGAGCCAGACCCATCTCTACTGAAAACAGAAAACACTAGCTGGGCATCATAGCAGGTACCTGTAGTCCCAGCTACTGGGGAGGCTGAAGTGACAGAATAGCTTGAACCCAAGAGTTTGAGGTTGCTGTAAGCTATGATGATACCATGGCTTTCTAGCCTGGGTGAGAGAGTGAGACTTGGTTTCAGAAAAAAAGAAAAAGTTCAAACTCCTCCTGCTCTTGAACTCCACTGAGAAATCAAGTAAAATCCTTGTACAGTATCCACAGACTTTACAAACAAGGTGGTCATTGGTTACCTTTGCCAAAACAATCCCACACAGCAGTTTTAAGATTTTGGTAAGTTTAAGAAATGAGTAAGGGGTTAAAAAAGGAGGGGGAGATGCTCAGCAGTGATGGGAAGGAAGGAGAAAAAGCTACAGCTAACGGGATAATATAAAGCCCAGGAAACCTCTGCAGCTTTTTATTTTTTAATAGAAAACACTTGAGTCTGCTTGTGTGTTGAGGTGGAACGTGATAAAGATGCCTGAGGGAGAGAACAGTTGATCAGACAAGTTCCTGGAGGTGGGAGAATTAGTCTCAGGAAAGTCCCTTCACAGGCTGACAGGGAGGGGGAGGAAAAGAACTGAGACTGTTGAGACTCCAGGGAACAAAGTTAAGTTCACAGCAGTGGGAGGGAGGCAGGGAGAGTTCCAGGATGTGCATACAATGAATGTGGGTCAATATTCTTCTTCTAAAGAATGCAGACTTTAGATTTACAGCTCCTCTACTCTGGCATCCTAGCCCACATCCCATCTTATAACTATATCCTGGAAGCATAGATGAGTTTTAATAAAACATCATTTTCTGAAAAATTGCCACCAACCCATGGGTTTGACTTTCTCAAGGGTTTTGCCTAGTTTTGTAAGTTACACTAATGATAATGACTATGGTTGTTTCTGTGTTTGTATAGGCTACCAAGGCCTCTTCAAACTGACCCAAACCCTGTGAAGTCAGAATTTCTTCAGTATTTAAATGATTTGCCCAGGTTTCATTGGTGTTAAACTTAGGTGTCTTTGTACTAGATTCCATGCTCATTTCACTTAGATTTTAACTGAAGGACTTGTCCTTTGTTGCACAGAAAAATCGCATTAGCACCTTGCACATCTAGGTAATTGTGCTTGTTATCTGTGCACACATATCCCTACCACGTCCCAGCGCCGAGAAAGCAGAGGTTGTCTGCAGTCCTGACCTTAGGTCCTCAGGGACAGAAACTGTGCTTTCTTCACCACCATGGGCCCCACAGTACCCAGCAGCGTGCAAAGGACACTGTGTGGTTTTAACAAATAGTTATAAATCCCAAATAGTCATGGAATCATCGGCATTTAGATATTTCTGATAGAAACAACATTTCTTTAAAATCCTTGAGCTGCATCTTGTGTCCATTTTTATTTCTGTTTTAAGCGTCATCTTTAGGAATAACCAGGACACTTGGCATGAATTACAATCAAGTTTTCTAAATAATAACATTAAGACCCCCACGCAGTCCTTTCAAATATCCTCTGTGTTCTGTGCACACTGTAAGATTTTCACTTTGCCCACTAATCCTCCTCAGTTGGGACAGCTGAGTCATTGTCTGATTCTAAGCCAGATTGACATCTTTGCTCATTTTTATAATATGCATGTTTCCATGGACTTACTCCTTATTTCGAGTTCCACATCAAGTCATCCACACCTTTGAAGACATCACTGGCCCTCAGTCCGGGTAGGCTGGGTTCTTTCACCCCTACAATTCTGCTGTGCATTCCCTCATTTTCATGTAGACTGCCTGAGTCCCAATCTTGGCTCTTATTTTCACCAGCTGTGTGGCTGCGGACACGTTCCTTAACCTCTCTAAGCCTTGGCTTCCTCCCAGTAAAATGTGAATATTGAACGTGCTTTCCTCAGATGGTTGCTATGAAGTCTAAATACGATGGTTGATGGTGAAGCACATCTCCCAGTGTGGGTGAATAATCAGTCCCTGCTGGCAAGCGTCCCCAGCTGCCTGCTTTTCTTATTGGCTTTTCCCTTTCTATGCATGTGAGGAAATGCCAGGTACTGTTGGATAATCTCGGCTGCTTTTAGCTCAAGTGTATTTGTACCAATATAGTATCAGGCGCAACTAGTTAATTATACTTGGAACTTCCCTGTCTTTTTTATTGGCCTAAATCATAAAATTAAGCAGTATGTTAACAGATACTTGAATGCACTGGTTTTTAGCCAGGGATGCAGGTCAGAAGCATCGGTAGAGCCTTTAAAACATGTTTTTTCCTGTGCCTGATTTAGTTCCGCTAGAGGTGTGCCGGGTACTCTCCTGATTAAGTCCTCCTCTAAAACCCTCCCTGGGACACACCCCAAGCTAAACTCAACACTCTTGCCATCCCTTAAGGCAAAAGGAAGTGTTTGTTTGGAAAGTTGTTACCTTTTCATTTTATTTCTTCTCAGGAGGGGGCTGCCTGTCTGGCCTTCTTCCTTCAGTTCATTCAATGAACATTTACTGAGTGTCTAATAATCGCCAGGCAACTTGGTTCCTGCCCTCGGGGAGCTCCCAGTCAGCTGCACAGAGAGAAACGCAATCAAACAGGTGTCACAAAGCTATGCGCGTGGTAGGACGGTGTGCAAGGTACAGAAAGGCACGCAGGTCAATCTCAGGCATTCCGTCTGTCACTGGGCAATTGTGAGGGGCGGTCACTTGCACCCAGCAGTTATCTGTCTCTGAGAGATGACTCTGGAGGTGTCAGGGTGGACCTGGGTCGGTCGGGACGTTATCTCAGACCTCACCTTTCACCCAGCCGACAGCTTCTTCCCGAGCCCGTGGAGACAACCCTGGTCAGTTTCACCCTCTCCTCCTCGGCCCAGGGCATTTGGGTATAATCAGACCAGGGCATGTTGCCGTGTTGCCCTGCGAGCTGAGGAGGGGCCGCCTGACTCTAAATACCCCACTACGCAGGCCCTGGGTAGCAGCACTCCCAGCGCCCCGAATACTGAAGAAGCGGGGTCTGGTGAGATTTCAGGATCTTTGTGCCTGTCAATCCTTCGCATTCCTCCTCAACATCTATTTTTCACTAGATATTGTTTTTCCCAGAAGCAATCCACAAGAAATAGTTAATAGATCATGTGCATTTTGGAAAGGAGTCTTTTCAGTATCACACTTTAAGTTTTCCTCCTAAAGCCTAAACAACCCATGTTTCAAATCAAAAAATTTTATCTTCTTGTTTTAGAGAAAGCAGAGGAAGCAACCTAAGAGAAGGAAGGATGTGTGTGATGTTTCTTCAACCAAGTTGCTTGAGGATTTGTAGAAATGAAACCAGCACCCAAGACAATACTCATTTGAGATGTTAAAAATGGCTTCTTGGGGGCAGTGGCACATTGATGATGTTTCCCTTTGTTTCTTATTTTTCTGTTGCCCTCTAATGAGTACATTACATTAGATGTGGAACAGGAAAAAAAAGAAAGAAAGAAAATGCTTCCTTTCCAAAGGACACTCCGTTCAGTGGTTGTACAGGTTACATTTTTACTCCCTTCCTATGAGAGAAAACGTTTTCATTTTATTTGCTATAGAAATATGGTCCACAGATGCTCTTCTAGGAAAAGAACTTAATTATGCCACTAAACCAAGAATGGTCTTTGGACAGAAAGATTTCCAGTTTATGCTAACTTTCAAAGCATTTGCTGATCGACATTCTCCCCGGCATCCATAAAAGAGCCCACAGCCCTGGTCACAAGTCACATGTCCTCTGTGTAAATACAAAGTTTACCTTCGGTTGGGACTTTTCCCAAATTACCTTCTTTATAAAGATTTTCCCAACTATCCAGTCCATTGAACTATTTCTTGAACCTTTAGAGCATTCATTATATATGTGACACAAGTTATTATTTACATGGTCTTGTGTTCTATAATTTTGTCATGTAATAGTCTCCCTTCATTTATAAAGCATTATGGTTACCTCTTGTGTGTTAGGAATTGTGTTTGCAGGAAGGAAAATAAGTAGCATGAATTGCAGGCAACACTCAGAATATAACGAAGTAAATAATCTCAATTTATAAATATACCTGCTGCTTTGCAAAGCCTGAAAGTGAGTGCCTTACTCTTTGTCCATTCAGGTTGTCATTTGTGGACTTTGATGAACTAATGTTCCCATGTTCCACCTCATAGCTTGATTGCTACCCCCAGGAAGCTACTGTGGGCCTGATGGACTCTGGATACCCACCGGCACAGTGGTTAAAAGCCAGGTACGTTTGCCTGCTTCTCCCCCCAGGTTTCCACCTAGAAGCAAAGGTAGCAGGCTGACTTGGGGGCTGCTTCCCTAAGTTGGGGGCTGCTTCCCTATGGCTGAGCCTTAAGCCTCATGTTGGCTGACAGGTTCTTTTTTTCCACTTTCTTCCTTTCACGTAACACCTAAAGTACAGCATGATGTGGGTTGATGACCAGTTGTGAGGAAGCTCAGCATGGGCATCTAGCCTAGCCTTTCTGGCCTTGACTTTGAGATCCAGCTCATAACTACACTGCGATCTATAGTAGTGTCTGGGTGTAAAGACCAGCTAGAAACTTGCATCCCACTCCACCTGTCAATATCCTTGGGAAATTCACAAGGAAGGAGGCTTGGGCTTATGGTAGACCTGAGTAGTCTGAGTGCCCCTTTCATAATTCTACCAACATCTTCCCTAATTTCTAACACTGGTCATTTTAGGTACAAATTGAATCTTAAATTTCTTTTATAGAAATTTAAATTGTTCACCTAAACAATAATCACAGAATTAGGTATGTTAATGCACGCTCAATTACAAAGATATTTTTCCAATTTGATAGATGGAGAAATTCTCTTTGGGTCAGATCATATTTTAATTGAAGATGTGCAAAGGTAATATTATTTAAAAGAAATTTTTGTGAGGAGAGCTGGGTGTAATATACTAATATAAAGGTAGAAATTTCTAAAAGTACAAGTTATTATAAGCCAGTGGCTCTTATCCCTGACTGTGTGTCTGAATCATCCATGATGCTCTTTTTAAATGCCTGTGACCTAGACCTTCCTCTAGAGATTCCAATTCAGGGAGGGGTTAGCATGCAGCATCTGTACTTTTCAAAGTATAGACTTTTCAGTGCTTTTCTAAGGCTCTATAGAGGATTTTGATGTGTGGCTAGGATTTTAATTCATTGTCCCAAATTTAAAAGAAAAATAAAGAAGGGGGGAGAGAGAGAGAGAAACAAAAGGGAAGAAAGGAAAGGAGGGAGGGAAGGAGAAAGGAAAGAAGGAAGGAAGGGGTCAGCCCAGGTACTAAACTAATGCATCTGAAATGAGCCTGGTTCTTCACCTTTGTCAATTAAAAACAATTAAGTTATTTTAGTAAAACTATAGTTGCCAAATATTTGAAATTTCTTTTTTTGGAGGGGGGTAGCTTTCATCAAAGATGATTTGAGAGCCATCCAAGATAATCATCCTTATTGTTTAATGCTGGTGTAAACCTAATCTATTATGTTTGTTTATTCTTTTAAAGATTGACCAATCTAGAACGAAATTTATAGTCAGAGGTAATAGCTTCACCCCTCATCTTTTGTTATCCACTCCCCATAATGAATGCTCAGTAAACCTCTACGTGACTGACTGACTGAATAAATGAATGATTCTGCATCAGATGAGGCTCACGTTGGTTGTGGGGCTCACCCATGGTGTTACTACTAGTAGATAGCCAGACTGGACTCAAATCCAGGTGAGCCCATTCTCAGCACTCAAGTCCTCTCATCCAGCCACGTTCACCTCCAAACAACTGTGGATTGGTTCCAAAGATAAATCCATCCTTCAAGAATACTATTGGCTACCATAGAGGATTAAAAATAATGTAAGGTAAACAGGGGGACCACACCTATGGTGCATATCGCAAGGGTACATGTCAAATCTATTAAGTATAGAGTATAAATGTCTTAACACAATAATTAAGTAAATGTGAAAGCTTATATTAACAAGTTCGATGTAAGCATTCCAAATTGTATATAAAATCGGCACATTGTACCCCATAAAAGCATTATTGTATACATGATCTATGTGTATATGACTTAATAAAAGAAAAATAATGTGTCACACACAACTTAGAAGCAATCCTTTAAAAAAGAATTGACAAAGATACTTAGAGCCACAGCAACATTGCCTGAGAGGAATGCCTTCCAAAGCAACTACTTTGAGCAAGATAACATTTATTTCCAGATATACGTTTTGGTTTCTTACAAGGCAGTCTTTGATTCTCTCTCCTCCACTTACAGGTGTTCCGATGAAAGGCATCACTGTGCCAGGATTAGTTTACTGGTTTCTGTTGGGCGATTATCTCACTGGACAAGTTTGGCTCAGATCATCCTATAAAGAAAAAAGAAAAAGGTAACTAAACTTTAATCCATAATTGGTGTCTCTGTTTTCACGATCATGCATTGTTAGATAACATTGCCTACCTAATAGCCTTTAGTAAACTGACCTGTTACACCAAAGAAGAATTGTGGTTTTAGAAGACGTTCTCACCATACACCTATTTTAAGCTGCCATTAAGAAAACAACTATAATATTACATGTTCTTAAAAATAAGACAGTAAATTGACCAATCTCACTCCAACAATCAGAAAGATAACTGACTTTGGTTTTAAATAATAAGTGTGTTTTACGACACTTTTTTTTGCTGTTCAAATGGAAGGTAACATAAAATGCTGGTAAACAAAGAAGCGAATCAGATAAAAGTGTCTCTAATGATATTGAGTAACTTTATTCAGAACAGCTATTTTGATTTTAAATAAATGAGTAGCAAATTTTAAAAAGGGAAAAAGATTTTCACAGAGATCATGTTTTTTTTTTTTTTTTTTTTTTTTTACCAATAGGACCCAAGTGGGAAAGAAAATAGATCTCCTTCAAACACACAGCACAGAAGTAAAACTTGTTTGAGACTCTGCATAGTTTAAGAGAGTCATTCTGCTTCCTTGTCCTGAAACGTCTTCGCTGGAGCACAGCCCAGGTGCGAAGAATCCCGGAAGGTGGGCCAGGGCAGCCTTCTGAACCGGCTGGCAGACAGAGGGTTTGTTTCCCCCTGGGATATTTTTTAATTTTTCCCTTTCAGAGCTGTAAGCTCTGCTGAACATCCCTCCACCTTTTTGCCTACCTTCATGGAAATAACATTTAATAGATATTTTAGGTTGGAACGCTTCTTCCACGTTTGTTAATTCCCTAACTAGGTCTGAGATACTAGATGAATCTGGGGAAGATGAATAGACAAGTGTACTCGGTGGCCCACACCTGTATTCCTAGCACTGTGGGAGGCTATGGCAGATGGATTGCTTGAGCCCAGGAGTCCAAGACCAGCCTGAGCAAGAGCAAGACCTCATCTCTATTAAAAATAGAAAAACTAGCCAGGTGTTATGGTGGGTACCTGTTGTCCCTAGCTGCTGGGGGCGCTGAAGCAAGAGGATCACTTGAACCCAGGAATTTTGAGGTTGCTGTAATCTATGAAGCCACAGGACTCTATCCACGGTGACAAAGTAAGACTGTTTCAAAAACTAATAATAATAATAAAGGCAACTATCTGATTTCTTCCCCATTCTTCTCCAAAGATCTCAAGTACCTTTTTTTTTTTTTGCAGTTTTTGCTGGGGCTGGGTTGGAACCCACCTCCTCCAGCATATGAGGCCGGTGCCCTACTCATTTGAGCCACAGGTGCTACCTGATCTCAAGTACCTTTTAAGTTTTTGTGTACCTTAATATTTAGCAACTAAATGGTGAACTGTAAAAGTAAATTTTAGATTGAGGGAAAGACAGGCTCTGTACTCAGCACAGGGGCCAGTTAAGGGGAAGAGATCGAGTCTCTTAAAAGCAGTGGTTCGTTTATAATTTGTAGCATGAGATTGTGTGTGTGACTTTGCACCACGGCAGGGCTGTCAGAGGATGGTGTGGGAGGTGAAATAGGAGGCCCGTCCCTGTTGCCCCTGACTCGGTTCTGCCAGCACCGTAATGTCTAAGGGTGTCAGGACACTGTTGAGGCAAGAAAAGAAATCCCGCCACTGTGTGCACCATCGTGTGGATGAATGTTCAGCACCTCCAACTCAGATTCGCGGCTCATGGTCCAGACTCTGGATTTTCAAGAGCCAGATGTGCACCTGCTTTTTTCCTGTGCCTTTTCCTTTTTAGCAGTTTCATTATTTGTTCCACCTCCGGGAGGAGACGTGAAAGATGGAAGATGAAACATACATTCATCAACGTTCGTCAAGTCCATTCTTGGTCCTGCCGGCTCTGTGGTTCTCGGTGGGTTGAGGAAAAATGGGGCAGGCCGAGGGGAACAGGTTCCCACAGTGCCATCGGCAAACATGGCACAGGGCACATCCTCAACTCAGGACAAGCTGTGTCCTGTTCCTACACAAAGACAGCAGCCTAAGGAAATAACTTACTTTGGCACTGCAAAAAACAAAAATGCCCAGCCACAGTAAGAATCCCATCGTCTGAGGGTTCCAGATGCCTAAGGATGAACATCCTCGGACATCCTGCCGCCCCGTCTGTGTGCATGGGCGGGTTGGAGACAAACTGCTAAACTGGGTCTGTTCAGGTGGTCTGAAATCAAGAGGGCATGGAATTCTGTTTGGATGTACAACTTCCATATAGTGCACTGGCATCACTTTGCCGGCCTCTTAGGCATTTACTGTATTGGGCGAAAAACAGTAAAAGCAGTATTTCTGATGCTGCACGGGGAGCAGTCGTGAGAATCTTTGAAAAGATGTCTACACACAGCTTTTGCTTCCTGGTGATGGTTCAAGGAATACAGGGCCCCTAAGTAAAGTAGATGAGCTTGCTCTTGGCACAGACCCACCTTGCTCTTGAATTCTCCTCTGCCCAGATGGTAGCATGTGCCCTGCATCCCTTTGTAGCACCTGCCTGGCTCCTGTCCCCAATTGAACGGGAGAGGGCAGCCCGTAAGTATAAGTGCGTTCCAGTCCACAGATGACAACTGTAATCTGGTCCACCACCCTGATTAGAAAAGGGCCAACCTCTTGGTGTGGCCGCCAGCCGACTCCTCCTCTGTCACACTTTTCTTCAGCCAGACTCGCTAGTCTTTCTTTTTTCTTTCTCCCTCCCTCCCTCCTTCCCTTCCTCTCATCCCTTCCTTCCTTCCCTCCCTCCTTCCCTCCATCCTTTCCTTCCTTCCTTTTTTTTTTTTTTTTTTGACAGAGTAGAGCACTCTGTTGCTCCAGGCTAGAGTGCAGTGATGGAGGTATCATCCCAGATTATAGCTCACAGCAAGCTCAAACTCCTGGGCTCAAGTGGTGATCCTCTTGCTTCAGCCTCCCAGGTAGCTTAGACTACAGGTGCCACCCCAATGCCCAGCTATTTTTTTAGAGAGAGGGTCTTACTCTTGCTCAAGCTGGTCTTGAAATCTTGAGCTCAAGTGATCCACCTGCCTTGGCGTCCCAGAGTGCTAGGATGCCAGGCGTGAGCCGCTCCCAGGGCACCTGCGGTCCTTTCACTCAGCGAGCCCTGCCCTCCTTGCTGCTGGGCCTTTGAACACCCAGTTCTCTCCATGCCCGAGACACTCTGCCTCCCTCTCCCCTTTCACCCTCAGTGCTTTCCTCCAGGAAACCTTCCTCAACCCCCACAGGTCAGCTCTGCTATCCAGTCCTCTCCAGGGCTTCTCCTTTGCAAGTCTTCCAGCCATTGTTGGTCCTTATAGGGACCCGAAGGGTGTAAATGTGAGTCTCTAGCTCTAGCCACATCCCTAGCATAGAGCCTAGCCCACAGTGCATGCCAAACAGAATTTTAATGAGTGAATGATTTAATGAATCAGTCTAGTCCAGATATCTACACTGGCATCATTATCTTTACAGAATAGCATATCTTTAAATGCCTCAGGAGGCTGTTAGGTTTTTACCCTAGATCTCTTACAGGAGAGCAGGCCAGAGGCAGAGGTGTGCTGAAGATCCCTGGGGAAGATGTGGTGGCTACAGGGGTATATCTAGGCTTCTAGTGTTATACAGAAGTGAGTGGAATGCCAGAATGTCACTGGCAAAGTGAGTGGGATAGAGACACGCCAGCACCCTGAGTCCAAATGAAGGAAGGGTCCTTTATTGCTAGCACTTAAATGACTTATAAGAAGCATGCAAATGCTCACACACACACATTTAGTCCTTGCCACAATACTCAGAGACAGTACTGACATCATTTCCATTTGACTGGAGAGGGAAAAAAAGCACACAAGGAAGTTATGTAAATTGCCCAAGGTTACCAGGTAGAGTCAAGATTTAAACCCAGTGGGCCGGCTCCAGAGTCTGTGCTCTTAAATACTACGCTCTGCTGTTCTCCCATGTTAGGCAAGCCGGTTATTGTTGCCCTGATCACTTTGCTTTCTGAAAGAATCAACTCATGATCTGGAAAGACTGTCTCTAGTATTTTTCTACTTAACCAGTTTCTGGTATTTCTGTTTCCTGCAACTCAGGAATTCATAACTGGAGCCCATTGTTTCAAGTCTTCTTGTCTTCCAGGGGTCTGCTCAGCCCTTCCCCATGAGCCCAAGAAGAGGAGAAAACATGAGCTCCTTGAAGGGAGGGGGAGCCACAGGGTGGGCATCACATGTGAGGCCTGTGGAGCTTCTATCCCCTTCCTCGTTCCTTCCTAGGGTGATCCTGACTGATTGGATACCAGGCAGCATGAAGGTTCAAGGTTACACCTCTAGGCGCTGAGGATGCAGACAAAAGTGCCCTATGGTCCAGCATTTACCTGAGTGTCTAGAGACAGGATGCAACCAACTCACACCCCAGCGTTTCATGAGCCTAGGCTAGAATAACAAGCCACTTACAAGTGACATTCTGGCATTCAGTAATTCTCAGAGATTCACTGGGAGTCAGATAGGAATGTAATATGATAATAGCCTTAAAATAATGTTTCATGTCTCACAAAACTCTTTCATTTAAATTGTCTCGTTGGATTCTTTCCATAACCCTATATCCAGCTAGTCACTGAGCTTGGCTAGTTTTACATTCTGAACTTTTGGGGCTCTACTTTTCCCCTCTTCTTGCATTCTTATTAATTTAGAAATAAAGTCCCACAAGGAGAGACCTGCAAAGTCACACTAAAAAACGTAGACTTTATTCTTCAGGTAATAAAAAGCTATTGCAAATATTTGAGCAGGAAAGTAATGTGTTTGGATTTATATTTTGAAAATGTCACCTGGTGAATGTCATTATTCACCAGTGTGAATAATGGACTGATGGAGAAAAAGATTAGAGGTAGAGACATTGTCAGGGAGCCCAGCAAGGGACATGATGGCAGCTTGGACAGTGCAGGAGAATCAGGAATGAGAGAAGAAATTAATACAAATAGTGCCCAAATAACTACCTGTTTCCAGCAATGGGGGTATGGCATTTCTATGATAGAGGATCTGGTAGTTTACTTCTAAAGGCTATCTAGAACATGACACCTCAACCATTTTTGGAAGAATAACTACTTTTAATTGGGACAAGCCCCAAGAATAGGAAAAATAACGGAGAAGATTGGTGATAATGAAGTCACTGAGTCTGCAGCGAGGTGAACTTCCCACTGCATAACCACATGCTGGCTGTAACATACACTCCTTGAACATCATTATCAAGAGTTGGTCTGAGTTCCAGGATTAAATTTATCAGAACTCTGATACCTCTATAAGAACTTCAAGAGCATTGTAAAAGGTTTAGGTCCGAGGGCCATCTCTCATCATCTTCTTTTTCATTCATTACCAAACGTGAGTCACATAATCAAATATTATATGGCAAACTAATAATTATGAATTTTCTATCTATAAAAGTTTGAAAGACAGAATAAATTATTTCACTAGGAAAATTCAGGTTAAAATATGTAAATAAAGAGAGAGAGACAAAAAGCCCTAATAGAATTACATTTTAAATATTAAAATTAAAAAATATTATAAAAATATTTTAAATATTTGTTTACAATTTAAGAAGCTCAAAATAAAATGTTTAGAGCCAGAGTATAATCCACTTTTTAAAATCCATTAAAATTATAGTTTTTGTAATTTTTTAATTTTAAGAAGTGCTGCGAATTATGTAGAATTGTTATTTCTCATTGAAGACTCATATCAGTTCAAGTCAACTGCCTTTCTCAAATGTAGATTTATTAAGCTAAAATTCCAGCATCACCTCAGCCTTTCTATATAGCTCTCCAAGACGAGTGAGTTCCTGGATGTGATACTTATAAATATGATTATCGTTGTCTAAAAAAATAAAAATTCTCATTAAAATCACACACACAGACACACAAATTTAGCTAGATGATAAGAGAATGAAAAGACAAGCCACAGACTGGGAGAAAATATTTGCAAATCACATATGATAAAAGACATGTACGCAGCATATACAAAGACTTCTCAAACTCAGTAATGAGAAAACAAATAACCCGATTAAAAAATGGCAAAAGATTTGGATACTTCACAAAAGAAGATAAGTGGCAAATAAGTAGCAAAAAAGATGTGAAATATCATTAGTCATTAGAAAAATGCAAATGAAAGTCACAATGAGATATTACTACATGTGCTTTAGAAAAGCTAAAATTAAAAAGACTGAGTATTCCAAGTTTTGGTGAGTAATGAGATATTACTACATGTGTTTTAGAAAAGCTAAAATTAAAAAGACTGAGTATTCCAAGTTTGGTGAGAATTCCAGAGAAACTGGAACACATTGCTAGTGGATGTACAAAAGGGAACAACCATGTTGGAAAAAAGTTGGGTAGTTTCTTCAAAAGATATGATCCCGTCCAAGAGGCATGAAAGCCAATGTGTAAACACAAAGAATTGTAGGCAAAAGTGTATAGCAACTTTATGT
This sequence comes from Arctocebus calabarensis, assembly GCA_963573935.1. Lineage (NCBI taxonomy): Eukaryota > Metazoa > Chordata > Mammalia > Primates > Lorisidae > Arctocebus > Arctocebus calabarensis. The sequence goes on from CAUYON010148385.1 coordinate 33,313, forward strand.
ATAGGAGCCTTAATGTTGAAACAAATACACAGCTGAATTGCAAAATAATTATTCTGAGAGAAAAAAGTCCAGACTGAAAAAAGTATATCCAATGATTCCATTTCTACAAAATTCAAGAAAATGCAGACTTATCTATAGAGGGAGAAAGTGGATCAGTGGTTTCCCAGAGATGGCAGGGAGGCAAGGAGTAATGGCAGGAGGGATTACCAGGGACACAAGAGAATTCTGGAGGGTGATGGATATCAAAATTTACCAAAAGTACACTCTAAATATGTGTAGTTTATTACATGTCAATCACACCTCAATAAAGCTGTTAATGGAAAAAACAGGTAGATGTGGTCAGTATTTGTAGATGAAGTGGAGCCTGAAACACAATCAATATTTAACCAGGATGGGATTTAGAGATCAGGTGTGTATAATAAGTTAGTGATGATGCCCTGAAAGTATGAACTGATCTGAAAGTATGAACCAACCTTCAAATAATACCTAACAGCAAAGAAGTTTCTTAATTTATTCTTATTTTGTCTTTACTAGGTTGTAAGCAAGACATATTAATTTTCTTGGTAACCAATGAAACCCTAGCCATTTCCTCCCTAGGATGCTTTTAACCACAGAAGCTCAGACTTTTATGTCCTAAGGTGGTCCACTGGAAAAAAAAATTGTAAACATAACATAGAAATCTCATGTAATACATACATTGTGTAAGACTTGGGGATGGCTGCCAAATAATTTTTCCTTGTATACCAGTTTTATGATATCATTTAAATAAATCTTCATTTCTTCATCCTTGAAGACACCGTTTAAGTTTAATCACCCACATAAAGGAGCCACAGTCAACATAATAAAACAAAAAGAAATAAGAAAAATGATAAGGGTAATATACTTTAATGTACTGGGATTTCATTTCCAATTTTTTTGAAACATAAAATTTGAAGATACAATGGCTGGTCCATCAATACTTAAAACAGCTTTGTAAGAGAAATACCACACACGGGCCTCTCATACAAGATAATGATTGAGCATAGGTATTTGCCTACCCTCCTTCCTAAGACCCAATTGAAATGGCCATATAAAAATTAATAAGGAAGTAAAAAACAAACCTACAAGAGTAAAGAGAAAGGGAAGAAGTTCATCAGCATATGGAAGAGATCAACAAATATCTGGACAGTAGAAAAAAGAAAGTAACGTGTCTGCAGGAGAAGCAGCCCTGGATAGCCCCGAAAAGAAGATTCTAGAGTAGGTATGAGTCGGTTTCAAGGAAAGCCTGAATTTGCACTTAGAAAGGGCAAAGTTCAGAGGTGGACTGAGCACTTCATCATAGAGCTGGTTAGACAACATCCCTCCCTCCACTCTTAAATGGGGAGGACCACCCTCATATGCCACCCTGATATTCATCCTCCTGCTCCTTTCTAAAGAAAGGAAACAAACTGAAACTCCTAGAATGGCACTCCATGTGCCAGAGTAAAGTTTTGCCAATTCTGGGAGTTGGCAATCATGCAGAAGCCTGCTAGTTATTATTTTCTTTCCCTTCGTCTAAGTATGAACACGCAATGCGGTATAATGTGTGAGTAAATCAATGGCTCAAAAAGGAGGATGAAATTTCTTCCTCAAAGGGAATAGGAAGAATTCAGGAAACTGACGAGAATGAGTTAAAATTTTTAATTACTGTCCTAAAGAATATCAATAAAGATACTCTATCCATAAAATAAAAATTAGAAGCTGCCAAAATAGAAGATTAGAATAAGAAGCCAGATGATTTAGGGAGGGAGGGAAGGAGAGTGAGAGAAAGAGAGATCTGTAAAGAAAGTAGATTTCATGTAATATAATGATTAAAAAATCAAGATTTTGAGGATGTGCTGAAAACACACATGAGGTTTGACAATTAACTTCATGAACTCATCCAGAAAAAGTCCTATATACTTTACTGCTGAATATCATTATAGTTGCCTTCAAAGTTCTCCCCTTGGGAAGCTATTCATTGACGCCAGTGCTCATTCCCCCTTCAAAGCAATTCTGGAACTCTTGTTTTTATGGCCATCAGAGCTGTTGTCATATTACCCTTGATGTGCTGAATGTCATCAAAATGTCTTCCTTTCAATATTTCCTTTATCTCTGGGTAAAGAAAAAAAAATTACTGGGGGCCACAGCAGGTGAGTAGGGACAGCGTTCCAACACAGTTATTTGTTTACTAGCTGAAAATTTCCTCATGTGAATTGGTGCATTGTCATGATGCTAGAGCCATGAGTTGTTGGCCAAGATTTTCAGTTAAGATTTTCCTGTTTCTCTATCCATGTTTACTTGGTCTACTATGCATCTCACAGTCAACCAATAATTCTGCTGCCCAATTCAACAAATCTTTGCAATGTTTTCATCAGTTCTGCTCATTACTGGCCACCCTGACCTCTCTTTATCAATGATGCTTTCTCTCCCCTCAGAAAAACATTTTATCCGTTTGTACACTGCCATTTTCCTCAAGGCATCATCCTCATAAACTTGGACTTACATGCCCCTGATTTCACTTCCACTCTTGCCAAGTTTAATAAGAAATTTACAAATGTTTATTTGTTGCTCTAATTCAAGCTCCAATGTTCTGACAGCACACAAAAGCATGCAGCAACAATAATGCATGCCACGCAGCAAGACACCACCATATGTCAACACAGACACAACCATATACCACTGATATACCAAGGTTATGAATGAAACCATACTGAATTGTTTGTACAGTGCTGCCAACATAAGTGTGCAGTGGCAAGTCCTTGAACTCAAATATCAGACCTTGTATTTGCCTTTTAGACTGAAAACCTTCTTCAAGGTGCAAAGATTGTACCTGACTTTGAGCCTACAGAACTTAATAGTGAGTAGAATTTACAAAGTCATAGCAGTGTGAATGCCATTTACTGGTAGTTCAATCCATGTATTGACACAATATAGGAAAAATAATTGGAAATAGGATTTAAAAAATGCAATCAGGCTCAACAATGTGAAAGGCACCCTATGGGGAAAGAGGGAAGCAGAAGAGGAGGAAGGGTGGCAGGGAAGGCTTGAGAGGTCGCATCTGTTCCTTTCACAGGGCAGTCAACACTGTCTAAAAAGTGAGATAAAAAATGGGGGAGGAAGGAGAAAAGATAATGAGGCAACACATAGACATCTAGTTATTTTATTCATATTAAAATGATACATTTGTACCTAATAGGGGATAACATAAATAAGCCATATCCTCATCTCTCACAGCAGGGACACTGTCTACAAATGTTCATCAAGATAGAGAGGCATGAGCCTACTATTTAGAGTTACAGTGATAACCACCTGGGGAGCTAAAAAACGGCAGGGAAAGAGGATATTTACCTCTAGGGAGTGGGAGTGGCAGGCTTAAGGCCAGGAGACATTTTTCCCCCCAAAATAAGCTCTTCTGGAATATATGGAATATTTGAAATTTTACCACGTACATTGAATTATTTTCCTACACATTTAAAAAATTCTAAGATGAATGTATCTATTTCACACCAAAGACAGCAGGACCTATTACCCATCAAATATTACTGGAGACGCTCATGCCCTGGGCAGTTTCACAGACATTATTGCATTTGGTCTACAGCTAGGAGGCAGGTAGGTGCTGGGATAGCCTCTTGCATCAGTAACAAAACCAAGGCTTGGTGTGTTCGGATGGCTTCCTGCATGCCACACAGGTGATAAATGGTGGAGGTGAAACCTCAGCAACTCCAGGATTTGATTTCAGCTTGGATTCTACTCCTTCAAGAATCTTTCTACTGTCTCTCCAGAGCTCCAATGTCATTGCCACACCTCATGTTAGCCTTAATTTTATCATTTGTACGATAGTTGTTGATTTGTTTACTAAGTTGTAAACTTATCTGTGTCCTCGTCCCCACCTATCACCTAGTACAGTAACAGATACCTACAACCATGTAACGAATGTTGGAATAAAAAAATGAATGAAGCCCACGCCGCAGCCGCTACAGAACAAAGAGTATGATCCACAGAACTCTGAGAGAGAAGCAAGGCAACCAAAGTCAGAATACAGTGGCACTGTTAAGAGAACGGGCTAGTGAATTAAACTGAAAGGGTCACTTAAGAGCTGTATGATTTCTGATCAAGTGACTTAATCTAAGTCCCAGTCTGCTCATCTGTAAAGTAAGGACAAAAATAACACCTACTTGTAGAATTACTGTGGTGGTGAAATGTGGTCATTTATATAGAATAACTGGAATTACATACATTTCTTGACAAATGATGAGTACTTGCATTTATTATTACTTCTCTTAATGAACGGGAAAAGCTGCTGCTCCCTCAATCTGCCATTTGAATACGGAGCAGGGGGGGAAACACACCTAACTCAGAACAGGAAGTTGCTTAATAAGTATATGCTCAATGTATACACAAAATATCAGATTCTGAATTGATGCAAATTTCCTCTAGCTTACTGAAAATTACCAAATCACGGACCACAGGGGAAAATTAGAGTAATGACAATAGATGATTAAAGAATAAGAGGCAAAGCACACAATTCAAGGATGTTTATATAGATTTTTTATGGTGCTTTGTTACTTGGAAAGAATTTCAATCGTGGTAATCAATCCACTTGTTTGGATCTCAGTAAATACATGAAGACTCTTAAAATAGCGCTATATTCTGAAGTCAGCTTTAACGTCATTGAAGGGAGATGGTCTATTCATGGCTTAGGGCAATTCTTATTTAGAGCAATTGTAATTAATGCCATACATTTGACAAGTTTCTGGGTTCAGCTTCACCCTAGATCTATAGTTATACTGGGAAACCGAGAATAATTTATTACAGTCAATCCTCATTTAACTCCTAATTGTAACTTTTTATAGTACTGGTGAATATTCGCTCACATTGTATACATTTAAATGTACAAAAAATGGAGCTGTATTATTTCACAATAACTGTTCAGATTTCTTCACGAAGTCCTCACCTTGAGTGGGAGAGTGTGGGGTGCCCAGTGGGTGCACATTTTGTTTCCTCTGCCGAGTCAGCCCTGCCCAGTCATTTGTACTGTCTCTTCAGAAGGCTCAGCGGTCACTTAAACACTCAAGCATTCAGAAGTCACCTTTCTCTGCAAGCTCTCTTTACACTTCTTCAATAGTGAATTTGGGGACTTCTGGTCCTCTTTAAGGTCAAATATGTGGTTGGAGGAACCAGTTGCTTAATGGGTGAAGCTTTTTCTAAGGGCCACAGCTTCTCCCACACTACCTTAAGCAAATAAGGTGAAGGTGAAGTTACCAGGTGCCCTTCGCATCCAGGTAACTATCTGAGTATGTCGAGAACCTCACCGTCTGAGCTTTTAACTTCACATAGGAGAGACGGGTGAGAACTTGTGTGTGTATCTACAAAGGATGCCAAAAGAAAAGTATACACATTTTAAGACAGGAAAAAACTGTGTTAAAATTGTAATACTCGATGGATAGCCATAACAAAAGATGAATACAAGTCAAGTTTGAGCACCTCTTGTAATTGCAGAAGCCAAATGTGACTTGAGTATTATAGTTTTAATGTAGTTTCTTCCTTCCTTAAAAAAATATATACAAAAGTGTATTAAAATTGTAATATCTATACTAATAACAAAAGATGAATACAAGTCATGAACATCTCTTATAATTGAAGTAGACTGTAGCTTGAGTATTACAAGCTACATTTTTTTTTTTTAGTATTACAATTTTCATGTAGTTTTTTTTTTTCTTTCTTTTTTTTTTGACACCCCGTGTGTGTATGTATTTGTGTATCTTCCTTCCCTGGAGCCAGAAGGGGCTTCAGAATTTCTGCTTCCTCTGTCATATTCTCTCCTCTCTTTCCTTGGCCATCCGCAAGCCTGGCTGTTTTAGGAAGAGCTATCCTCTCTGCACTATGAAAGAAAATCTACGATTTGAATTCTCCTAGCTTAGTCTTGGCAGTTAATGGTAAAGAAATTGAGTAAACTCTTTCCAGAGTGACTCTGGGTGACATGCCTATGGCCGGTTTGAAAACCCTATTGGATATCAGAGGCTAAATGCTTAGCCTTCCTAGCCCTTCATATTCCTTCTATGCTATTCCTAAATCTTCTCAAGGCAATGAGAGCTTCTGGAAAAAGAAGAAAAATGTAACAGAGAAAATTCTCATGTAATATATTTCAAAAATATCCCCCATTATGAGTGATTGCCATTATTACTCCAAATTTAGGCAATTTTAATTTAGATATTAACTGAGAGCCTTCCAACTGCTTTTGAAAGGGTGAAGCCAAGACAGAGCACCCCCCCCCCCAAAAAAAAAATGTTAGTAGAAAGCAGAATTGATTCTTTGGGCATTTCAAAATTAAAGACATGCTCGTTGAATATAGGAATGCCAGCTGGGCCCAGTGGCTCACTCCTGTAATCCCAGCACTGTGGGAGGCTGAGGTGGGAGGACTGCTTGAGCTCAGCAGTTCGAGGCTTGTCTGAGCAACAGTGAAACCCCGGCTCTTGAAAAAAATGTAAAAACCCAGCTGGGAGCCCTCGTGGGCACCTATACTCCCAGTGGCTTTGGAGGCTGAGGCAGTGGGATGCCCACAGCCTGAGTCTGAGGTTGCAGTGAGCTACAATGCCATTGCACTCTGCTCAGGGCATAGGGTAGAACTCTGTCTTGACAACAAACAAACAAACAAACAAAAATGAATACAGACACACCTTTCAAGTGCTCCTGCAGAATTCTAGTCAGTTAACTAAATGTTGGGTGACTAACCACCACCTTATTTTTTTCTAAAACTAGACCCATAATTTTTCCTTTAAAAAAAAAACTGGCTTGCTTTCTTTACCTTTTGATCATTTACATTTTTCCCAGCACAACAATCATCTTCAACTTAATTTCATCCAAATTGCATTGGCCGTGTGCACAGGAAATTTCTGCATGATGATGCCGGGACCTCTGTCTAACCAATCACTAAGCCATACCTTAGCTCATGGTTCCCTCTTGCGCCTCTGTTCTGCGGCCACTGTTTCCTCATACCTGAATCACAGCCACGGGAGCCCACCCCAAGGCCCCATGCGACCCTCTTTTTGCCACCCCAAACATCCCATCATTTCTTGACCCCAATATTGCTAGTACTCAATAAATACTTAGTGTAGTTCTCCAGTCCCCACACAGAAGAACTGGATCCAGGAGTAGAGATGCTCTTCCATCAAGGCAGTGTGGTTTCACTCACATGGAGCAGCAATCAATGCTTGCCCCACACCCCACTGGGTGACCACTGCCGTGCCAGCCTCGGAACACCAGCCTGGGGGGGGTCACCTATTGGATCAATCTGGAATATTTTTAACTTATTTTCTTCCTCTTTCTACAGGTGCCTATGTGCATAGTAGTGTCTTAGCACTCACCTGCTAGTGTCTGCGCCAGTCACATATGTAATTATACAAATACGATTGTTATTTAATCCCTTTGTTAGTAATGTCTTCCTCATATGTCCTGGAATGTTCAAAAAACAATGTTAAAGCGAGTGGATTTGCTTTTATTTTGAAGACTGCAAGGCAAGGTAATAGATGGCATTTTCCTGAGCAGAAGGAAATGGGGTGTTCGGTATCCAGGCTCTAGAACCAATTCTATTTCAGAAAAATTCCCACTTCAACGTTGCCTAGGTGTGAGTTTCTAAGTCTTCACGGAGGACGCAGAACACATTTAAATCTCTCCAGAGAGAGAGAGTTACGGTTTGCTCACATGGTACAACCGTTGGCAAAGAAGCTTGTTTATATTTATTGACTGGAGGTAAAGTCTTTCATCCCTGCTGGGTCCCTGGCTTGGTGGAGGAAGACAGCAGGGAACATTTTAAAGGGAAGCCTGCTCTGCTCTTGTATAAAGAGAAATGTGGTAAAGGAGGAGATAAAGACAGAAATTGCTGGAGCGGAACAAGCTGCCGTCCCCAGGTGTGACCCCTTGGCGGGTCCCGTCAGGCAGTCTCAGTCTGGTAGAGAGCTGCTTACTGTTCTTTTATACATGCGGAGCCTTCTTCCAATCTTTTTTGATAAGGCCTTTAATATGTAAGTAACATAAACATCATAAGAAAAGAAAAAATTGAAATAGAGATAAAAAAAAGCCTATCATATTTACCTAATCACTATAAACATTTTCTAGGGTTTTTCCCCTCGCATGTATAAGGGATATGTCCTAATCATAGTCTAGTTCCCAGTAAATGTTTGCTGGACGACTGAGTTAATTGACTAATTAAAGGCAATGATCATACAGTTTCAAGTTTGTGCTCTGATTCTTTTTCCACTTCAATGAACGTAACCTTTTTATTTTTCTTTTTCAATGGTGGATAGTCATTGCCTTCAGTATTAACGGTTTTGAAAAGTTCCTATGAGTGGCTATTCCACAGTTTGTTTTACAATACCTAAATAGGTGGGAAATAGTTAATATGCTTCCAATGTTTCTGCTATAGATAACACTGTGATGACAGATGTTCTCTGGGTAGCTTATTCCACAGTTCAGAGGACACTTTTTTTGGATGCATGATAATACACAAACTTTGGGTCAGCAAACTTTTCCTGTAAATAGTAAATATTTTTGGCTTTGCAAGCCATGTGGTCTCTGCCTCAGTTACTCAGCTCTACTGACATACTATGAAAGGAGCCGTACAGAACACACATATGAATAGGCACGTCTACACTCAAATAAAACTTGATCTATGCGCATGCAATGAAATGCGAATTTATTTAGTTCCAATGTGTCAAGAAATGGTACTCTTTTTTATTTTGTTTCAACCATCTAAAAATCTAAAACCCAATCTTAGCTCACAGCTGTACAAAAATAGGCAGCAGGGCAGACAGGCCTGTCATTTGCTGACCCCCGCTATCGCTATCAGACTAGGGGTTACTGGGTCAAAGGTTATGAGCAGTCTGTGGCTTTTTGTTTTGTTTTGTTTTGAGACAGAGTCTCACTCTGTCACCCTGGTTACAGTGCAGTGGTATCATCACAGCTCGCTGCAAACCTCAAACTCCTGGGCTCCAGCGATCCTCCTACCGCAGAGCCTCCCGAGAAGCTGGGATTACAGAGTGAGCCACTGCAACCCAAGAGTCTGTGACTTTTGATACACAATCTGTTCCTTGATGGTAATTTGGATGGTTACCTTCAACCGTATCTCATGGAGGTTAAGTTTGTGAGTTCAGGCATTTCTGTAGTGTTTTGATCACGAGATCACATAATTATTAAGGGGCTAAGCAAAAGAACTACCCTGGCAGTTCCTTACCTCACAGTCACCATATTCCTACAATGGATTTAGAGTGACAATGCTGGACAGCTGGAAGCCAGAAAAGCCCTGGTTAAAAGCTGTCCAGAAAGGGCTCTCCAGATTTCAGCATCTAACCTTGCCTTCCCCACTCAAACGCTTTTCATTCTAATTCTTCATTTGAGCCTGAGAACACCTGGCCCGCTGCCACCTTCAAACACAAAGACATCTATTAAGTTGATTCTTCCCATTTCTTCCCAGGTTGATAATGATGAACAAGAACTATTTCCTTTGGTGAGTTGTGAAACTGAAGTATGAAAGTGCCTTTTCTCTCAGTGGATGGTGACTCAGAGAAAAGGAAAGCTAACTCAAAATTTTATGTTCCCTGCCTCTAGGGCTAACTGTCACCATCATAAATTAATGTTCGTTAAGCATCTGCTGGTTGCTTGCCACTGTATGAGGCACGATAAGCAATTAGTCTCACTCGTTACTGTATATTTTTAATATTTTTTTCAATTTATTAAATCACATCCGGGATGATTAAATTGCTTCAGGCCATAAGTACAAAATTGAAAATATTCAGTTAGGACATACAGAACAAAGCAGAGGCAGTTAAAACACAGGGCATTACAATATCAGTTTTACAGTTACCACTCTCAAAATCTGGAAGAAGCAGATTTACCAGAAGTTCTGAGAGCCAAAGGACTTGCTCAGACTAGGAGGAGCCGTGAACTTCTTTCCCCAGGTCCATATAGATGAAATTTGAGACCTAAAATCTGCAAGTGGCTTATATCACCTGCCAGAGATTTTCTAAATTATTTCTTCATTTTAAGGTCTGAAAAAAGTGCACCTCAAATTCTTATTCTACTAGAAATTCAGAATTTTTTCAAATAAAAATATTAGTTCGAAAATCCTTCCTTATATATCCACAACCCCAGTGATGGCTCTCAGCATTTTTAATGGGATGTTTGTAGGTGTGAGGCAATAAACCACATGCAAAGAAAACAGTTGTTTCTCTGCAAAGGATTGTCAGTGATTTTTCAACTAGTGTGGCATAGCACACTGGTTTACCATGAGAGGAACTTAGGTATGCTTTGAAATTTTTTAAGGATTATTAATTAAATTATTTTCAAAAAAATTTAATTTTTTTAACTCCTTTCTTTTTTGATCAATGTAATTTGAGTGTGCTGCAGAAGTGTAACTACAGGTTCAAGTGTGCCGAGAGATTAAAAAAAGGTTGAAAGACACTATCCTAGAAGCTAAGGCCAATGTTATTTGTGGCTGAAAGTCATTAATGGTAATATTGAATGGAAATCAGTCCAGGGAGGAGGACTGGAGGGAGACTTTCTGTCTTTATCTTTACAAATGCAAAGAGAAGAAAGCAAAGGTGAGCTTAGTCAATGTGTGACTAGTTCTAATGGGAAAGGGCTGCTAACGCTGCAGAGAAAAAGAAGTAAATTCAAAATACTTTTAATCAGATTTTTTAATGCTCTTACAAAAGCAGAGTGAAATTGAATAGGTACAAATGTAAAATGATATAGAAGGAAAAGAAAAATCAACCAAGAATTCAAATGCAATATAGGAAATGACTGAGTAGGCCTCAATACAACAGAAAAGAATTTAGGCTCCTTTTTGACAATGAGCTAAATAAACCAGTAATAGGAGGGTAACTAGAATAGAAGTCCATATACATTTAGGATGTTTTGGCGTTTGACATGATGATATAAAGTTTAGATGTATAGAGGGGAGGAGCCAAGATGGCGATCTGTGACCAGCTTTCCGCAGAGGTTCCCGTCCAGAAGGAGAGTTGAAGGACAGAAACTCAGCAAGAAAGCCGATGGTTTAGATCTGAGCCAAAAGAAAAGGTCGAAGAGTACACATCAACCCTGCTGGGTGACCTGAGACCCCGAGGACACTAACAAAAAGGTACAGAGCACATCACCAAGAAGACGGGAGTCCCCTCCCCCATGAGAGAGGTTCTCAGTATACTCTATACCTCCATACAAACAAGCGAGCAGAGTTCAGATGTCCTCCCACTCTACCCCA